>JAWQUT010000914.1:107804-123190 GCA_033807755.1 Ellobium chinense
CTGCCTGCCTGCCTGTCTGTCTGTCTGTCTGTCTATTTCCATTTCTTCCCTTCTTCCGGCTGTGCCCCCCCCCCCCCCCCCCCCCCCNACCTCCTACAAGCGGATGAGCCTGAGCATGAAACCTAATGAAATCCACACAGAATTTACAGTTTATGGTGAGTCACAGGTATATAAGCGGTGTAAATTATTCAAAGCCGGGCACACAGTTGTCGAAGATCATAAGCAAGGGCCTTGTCTTTCAGAAGACAACGTCAACCGTGTCGAAGAGCTCATTCAAAGAGACAGACGGCTCAAAATTCGTGAAATATCGGAATTGTTGGACATTTCGAAATCGTCGGTCCATAGAATCTTTTTTGATGAGTTGGGCTACCGCAAGGTGTCTGCTCAATGGGTTCCAAAACAGCTAACTGATGATCACAAGACGCAAAGAGTTTGCGAGACTTTGTTGACACGGTGCAGAAGAGTTGGTGAGGGTAATGCGAATGCGGCTGGTGACTTCCAAAGTTATGGCTGGGAAGTTTTACCCCACCCTGCTCACAGTCCTGATCTAGCCCCCTCTGATTACCACCTTTTCGGTCCCTTGAATCGTCCTCTGGCTGGACAGGGGTTCACGAGCAACGAAGACTTCACTGAAGCTGTGCAGGACTGGTTGAAATCCCTTGACGTAAGTTTTTTCAAAGAGGGTGTCTTCTTCCTGGTCCAGCGATGGGAAAAATGTATCAATCGTAATGGTGGTTATATCGAAATATAAAGCATAATTCAAGGTACTTTGTGAGAAAGTTAGGTCAAAATAAAGCTAAAACTGTTGATTTTATAGCCCTTTTCCGGTTTCCCGTGGGACAACAATCGTACTAGCCTGCAAATAGTTTATCCTATGAGACCTAGCTGTCTTCCACATCGTGAAATCTAGTCACTATTCCCATATGAGCCGCCAGGAGTAGCATTACTAACTTGTAGCAGAAATCACGCTGGAAATCTATTGGTCCACATTTTTTTTATGTTTGTTTCTGGCAGTAGAACTACCTTGGCCGCTTTCCATCACTGGAGGCCTAGACTTTATCTGTACAGCTTTGAAATCAGTTGGTAAAGATCTTGGTGCAAAGTTTACAGATAATATATTAATTCTACACGAACACGCACAAGTCCTGTTTG
The DNA here is from genome assembly GCA_033807755.1 of Ellobium chinense. Lineage (NCBI taxonomy): Eukaryota > Metazoa > Mollusca > Gastropoda > Ellobiida > Ellobiidae > Ellobium > Ellobium chinense. Next base: position 108,957 of record JAWQUT010000914.1, read on the forward strand.
ACCTTTTCGTGACTACACCTTTCTTTTAATAATTTTCTTTCTGTGGTCTGGGATGTTGATTTTCATTATCTAGTCCGTTTAGCGGTTTTGCCTTAAGATATGAGAATAATTACGAAACATTGAAAGTGAACTCTGCAATCCTTGGTAACGAAAATGCTCTTTCTTGTCTTAATCTTCGCTTTGGCCACAGAATTCGGTAAGAAAGATGACAATATAGTGAAACTCTGATAATTTAACACTTTCGAATCAAAGTTTTAAAAGTGTATTATGGAAAGTCATGTGTTCTTCAGGATGCTTTTTATTTTAAAACAGAAACCAGTTGCTACTTTCGTATGGAAGCGTGCAAAGCAGGGAGTTGTGCTAAGCAGTGGTTGTGTTGACGGGGTTTCACTGTAGTTATCATGTGAATTGTTTCATCTGAAAAGAACTGTGTGAAATTATGATTGTGAGGTATTGTGCATAATAGCATAGGCGTGTCTACAAGTTCTAAAATCAGCGTTAAAGTGGTGTAGGGGACTATTTTTTCTGGGGGAGGCGGAGACATGGGGGAGGTTTATATTGTGGTTGCTCCTGCTAGCTCTGACGTTATTGTTAGGGACTCCGGCTGTATCAGAACCAAAGGTTGATAATTAGCTTAGACTTATTTGCTTCCCTTCGTGACTTCGAGCTCTCGAAGTCACGTTTGTGATACTATACAAACGGATCAGATATAGGTCTCAGTCATATTATATTTTAAGGCACAAATTACACCAGTGCACAACATAGCACCTTTGTAATCTAAGACTGTGCCAAGAGCCCCTGTTGGTAAAATGTCACTTGCAGTAAACAGCTTTGAGGATGCGAGTGCTTACTTCACAAAGACAGGAAAGGAAAGATAGCGGACTATCACAACAGCGTTATTCTTTCTGTATTTCTGTTCTTGTTTTTTTTTTGTTTTGTTTTCATTTGTCTTTCAAGCACAATACTGAGTTAGGTAGATATCTGTTCCTATCTGTTTTCTTCCCAACTTCTGGAAAAATCTACTCAGATCCCATCTCATACAGCAGTCGACTCAACTAATCAACACATCTACATGAACATAGAAATAGATGCGATTTAAAGAAATAGTGATTATCTATTGACTCATATATATATAGGAAATTAATTTACTTTTCTGTCCAAGATAACATGTCAAGAGTATTCAAAATTAAGGGCACGTGCGGCAGAACTAGGTGATTTTCATTAATAAAGGGAACTTTGTCATTTTGGGGTGAAAAATGGGTCACGTAGGGCCAGGAAGGAAGATAAACTGGGGTTTTTCGCAATTTCCTCCCTCCGTTGCTATGGAAACGCCAATTGTTTGGCCGCCATATTGGAAAATATGGATGACTTTTGCATAACTTTGAACCCTTCGATCTGGAGAACAATACATGGTAGGATACTGTTGTTTTTTTTTCCATTTGAAAGATCACTTTATTTAAAATAGAATGTCACGGGCTTTTTTGATTTCTTGGATAGTTTTTTTTTTAATAATGTTTTTATAAATGTCATAAATAAACATTGAAAATTTTGAAAACTTTCAACTTTAAAAGTTAAAGACAAGATATCGAAAAAAGCCCACGACATTCTCAAAACAGGGGCTTGGAGAGTTGTTATGCAAAATTTTATGTACATTGGACCAGAAAAAAGTCAGATCGAAGGGATAGAGTGACGAAAACTGTGATTTTGAGATAACTGACGATAAAGATTACCCGATAGATGCATTTGATATAGGGCAATCATTTCCTTTTGCATCAAAATACACTTTTTGAGATAGGTATCATGAAAATACGAGTAACTTCAGGATTCGATAAAGGACATGTTGCTGTTGAAAAAACTGCCTTAAACTCATTTTACACAATTTTACCCAATTTTACCCTTACAGGGTGCCGCACTTGCCCTTAAACACACACACACACACACACACACACACACACACACACACACACACACACACACAAACCAGTAGTACAGTATTCTAACGTCGTTTTTCAGCCACAGCACAAACCGTTGACGACTGTCCAGCCACTCTAACAAGAGACGAGTATCTGCAAGTTCACGGGGACTCGTGCTTCCGGTTTGTCCTCTACCGGAAGCGGAACCATGACGATGCGCAAAATGACTGCCGAGCAGACAACGGAACTCTGGCCCTGGTGCAGTCGGAGGAGATCCAGAACTACCTGATGGATCAGATCTTGAACGTGTACAATCACTCCGGGACTATTGACAAAATCTGGATCGGGTTGGACGACATAGATGAGGAAGGAACTTTCGTTTGGGAAGACGGCACTCCAGAGGTTTACAGCAACTGGGCAAAGTACCAAAACACCTTGATTTATCTGGCAAACAATGAGGACTGCGTGGTCATTGATCTGGTTTTCGACGGCCAGTGGAAGATAGTTGAATGTAACCTGGTGCACTTCTACGATTTTAGTATTACTATCCCTCAATCCAGTCTGTACATTTGTCAATACAAGCTGGATGTCACTGTCCAGGAGTAAGACAGCTGGGACAGGTCTAAGCGATCGGATGAAAATCAGAAAAATCTGGAGTGAAAAACAGATTCCTTGTATGGAGAATATCATTTTGCTAAAAAAATCATAATGTAGAATTTTGTCTTGAAAATTTAACTGGGGATTCACCCTCGTTGCACAATTCTCCTCCGTCTCCACCTCGATTTTTCATCAAACTAGAAGAAAATCAGGTTTAATACCAGCGGACTCTCCACAGAAATAAATCTTTTCGAATAATTATGCGCTAGTACACTATGCAAACCTGTGATAACATCGGGCTACCTTGGACAGCAAAGTGTGTGTGTTTTTTTTTAATCCGCTAGATGATAAATATGTTGTAAGGAATTAAAGCTTATCTGAGTTAAATTTTTTTGGTGTTTTTTTTTTGTTTTGTTTTCTGTGCATAACCAGCTTATCTATGTATTATTACATGGATATGACTTTGAAGAACTATACACTCAGTCCTGCAAGCAAAAGTTAAATCAATTTATAGTGACTGCTCTCACCCCCTATTCCATCAGACAATCCGATCTCAAATAAGTAGACGGATACTATTCTTAAAAACTCACAGAAAGCGATACAGGCGATGTTTTTTGCCATCAGCCATTCGCCTTAGCAGTGTTTTTTAATGTGGTATGCTTGTACGTAAAGCGTAGTGTGCAGGGGTGGGTATAGGTGCAGGTATGTGTGTGTATGAGTGAACATTATTAATCTGTTTGTATTTTTCATTGTATTGTTATAAATGCTGTGGAATCGAATTTCCAAACTCCTCCTCAGTGCCTGATCTTTAGGAAAGACACAAAAAAAGTATACAAATATACTCTTAATTAATGTAGGCCCTATACACTAAAATACTGTATACCACATTATGAAAAATTAGATAAGCAATGTGGAATGTTTTTAGTACAAGTAACCATAGTTTATTCAGGATTTCAAAAAAACAGTTGACTTCTCAGCTTACTGCCTCAAGAAAGCTCACCATGTGAATCTCATAACATGCAGTTTGACTAAAAACCCTTTATTAAGTGTATGTATGATAAACCAGTAGAGCTATTGCATTGTCCCACACCACGAGATACCGGATCAAACTTTACCCTCATATCTGTATTAAAATATGCTTGAAAAATAACCAAAAACAACAGACTTCCACGCTATGAAGTAGACGACAAGATCCAATTGTAAAGTTTTGCTGTAGAATGATTTCAATGAAGTGCCATCTGTCATTGCATGTACTGTATTATTCAATACAGGTTTTAAAATGTTGCCTGAAGGTGATTGCACTGTGCAAAGAAGCATATCATAATGCAGTTTCTATTATTGTAATACTGTAATACACACACCGATGATTACTGTTCCCTTATTATGAATTTAGCACTACTTGGAACAATTCTGTGAACAATTCTGTAAGTCCAAAGTATTCGGGGGGATAAACCCCAAGAGCATTACCTGTTGAATACACGACACACGTTTTGAGCATTCAGTGGATGTGTCTTTAAGGTTTAAAAGTGGCATCCTGAAAGAATAATAAGAACCTGGATGATACTTACTTCCTCATATTTTCCATTTGGTCTTTTTTAAACTTCGTGAGTAGAAGGCTCATCCTATCCCTCACGGATTTGGCCTCTACATTCAAAAAGCCAGGCTTGCTGGAATGGAATGAAACATTACATATCTATTAACCCATGTAATATACATTCATAAATGTAAGTGAAGCATGCTGCATACTGAGTGTAGAAGGTTATTAGTGGTAAACACCAAATCTGGCAAAAGTAAGCAAAGTAAGGTGATATTTGTGTGCACCTAAAGAATATGGGAAGAACAGTTAAATCCAAAAAAAATCTTTCAGTGAAAAGAACAGGATTTGCTAAGAAAGCTGTTCTGTGTTGAGAATAGTTCACAGTATCTGTGATGTAATTGGGAAAAAACAGCAAGGGAGATGATCTGCAAGAGAGGTTATAATTATCTATTGCCTAGCCTTCTCACAATAACAATGAGAAAATGGTTGGTTACCAAATCCAAAAATTCACAATGATACACTACAACTGGTCAACAAGCCTTTTGGTTTAGCCTTAGGTTTTGGACTGGAGACCATGCTATAATGCGGAATAAAAACACACTGGTACACTGGTGAGGAATTTAGAAAATAATATGCAACAGAGGAGCTTTTCACATTTCTGGTCAAGCACACTTTATGTTGTAATATTGTAGTACACTTCAAATCTGTAAGGTAGGTGAAAACTGAGAACCTTTTGCACTGACATTTGTTTTCAGTTACAGATTTTCTTAGTATCTTTTTATGTGTTTAAAAGTACATTTTTGGGGACATTTTTTTTAACACTGTTGTCATCAAAATGATTACTTTTCTACCAACTCTTACCTCCGTAGGTGCACGGCCAGCTGCACCCAGCCATTTTTGCTGGTCCATGGGTTATGGGCCAGCACCTCTTGTAAGAGGATATTGTCCAAAAATGGTGTATAATACACCCGTTTCTTCGGTTGTGCTGGACCATCCATGCCCTGCATTTGAAAAAAATAATACTAATTCAATAAAATTGAAGTCAAAAGCACAATCTTCAGTTACATGTACGTGATAAAGAGAGACCACAAAACATATGATTGCCTTGCAATTCACTGATTGAAAGTAAAGACTACCGTGTTCAAAACAGTAAATATTTGCCAAATTTATGAAATATCATTACATGTTTTGGTTGCGAGGTTATAAAAAGTACTCTGAAAGTTTGACTTTAAGTTAAGTAGAAGTGATCGCTCAACCTGGTCTAGAGATGAATTTACGGCAGTACTGCAATCATCTGAAACATGTATTTATGCCCTTGTTATCAAAATTATGACTTAGTCTAGTCCAGTTAGTATAAAATGACCAGGCTTAGGAATCTAGCAGGATGAATGCCCCAGTGATTTCTCATCTTCTCTTTGCTACTCACCATTTCCAATTTCAGACCCACCTCATTTTGTCCCTAGGCTAATAAACAAGTCAATGTAAAAAAAAAAGAGCTAACTCAACTAACTGTTGTTAATTTTTCTCTGGGCTTACCAGTCAAGAATCGACATCAGTAATGCCCACCTGCTGGTTCATATACCTAACTTTGGTCTGCCCAAATATTACAGCCTATGACTTGTTGAAAGTCATATGTCTTGAAACAATCACCCTCATTTCCACACATGGCCCTCACAAGATGACCGAAGTTCAAATATGCCATCCTCTGAAAATGTTGGGCACAGTTATCGAGATCTACGTTCTGTGAGCTGTGTAAGCTGTGACTATAATTTATGTAAGTCTATGCCTATGGTCCTATTCTTAATTCTACTAGTTTTTAACTGGGATGTTTTTTTAAAATCTAGATTAAACTATTTCTGCTCTGAGTCCAATGCAGAGTTTTCTGTGTAGCAAGCCGAAAAGTAAATTAGACCTACATGGCTTTGAGTTTGAACTAATTTTTGAGCCACTGAGTCAGTCAGAAGTAATTAAATCTATGATTTACATTATGAAAGAACTCACAATTTTTATAACAGAGAACTTTCAATTCACTTTTTCCCAGTTCAGTGGAGTGTTTATACCGACAGTTCACAAAGGGATTCACAGATCTTTTGATTTTTTTTTTATGCAGACGAGGATGCATGGCGTGCAAAAAATATGGAAGGGATAAACAAGTCACAGCTCGCCAGGATAAAGTAGCATGAGAGTGTTTAACTAAATCTAATTCTTTTAAAGCTGAAGAGATCAGAGATGTTTACATTGCATACCACAGCCTTGCTGAAAGGTGGTGAAACTGGGTCATACGCTGACCTCCTTTCACAAAATGCATTAATTTATGGCCTACGGGACTGCTAATTCCATTCTTGTAAACAAATAGTAGCGGTAACAAACGATTGTCACATAAATACTTTGATACTGCCAAAGAGAAGAGAGAAGAAGTGCTGTAATTTGATTATCAAACTTCGAGTCGATGTCGGCAGATTTCTGTCAGTCCACCATTTTGGAACTTCTTTCCAATCCCGTTACGAAAAAAATGACAGTTGAAAAGTAGGGATAAATATGGTCTACAAAATGTCGCTCTGTGGGCATGTCTGTAATGCTATGACAGTAAAATCACTACCATTGGATGCACAAATGGTTAATTAGTGTTAAAAGCATAATATACTTACCGAAGTCTTGTCTCTGTTACAGGAAATCCAGCACAAAAGTTAACACAACTTAACACGTGTGCTGGTGACGGCTAGCCGTATCGGTACACGCCGTTACGAAGACAAAAAAGTGCAAAATTTTGACCTATCCCTCCGCGTTAGGTATAATACTTTCCACGGCGAACTGTCTAATAAAGGTTTATTTTATCTTATCTTATCTTATCTTATCTTATCTTATCTTATAGTCTATGTGAAATGTTCTTACATCTGGCCAAGCCATGTTTCCTTAAAGGACGAATAAAGTTATTCTATTCTATTCTATTCTATTCTATTCTATTCTATTCTAAAGTTTTACTGTAGGAACTGTCCAGCCTGGTATCTTAGCCACATTCATAAAGGGCAAAATCTATTGCTGGACTATTAGATAGATCTGTTTGTTTGTCCAGTATACACGTTTATATCGTTTCTTGTACAGATTTTAGATTTAGCAAGATATCAAAGAATCTGTAGGAAGGGGCCCTAAGAGATATTTCCTTGACCCTCAGTCTCACCGAGATGTCTTACGAAGACAGGGGACTCAACAAGGAAAATATAGTCCTGACTGTTGCTTTTATTGTTGTGCCGTTGTTGTTGTTGTTGTTGTTGTTGTTGCTGTTGTTGATGATGATGATGACGATGATTATGGTGATGATGGTAATGTTGGTGGTGCTGTTTTTAGTCCTTCTATTCATCCGACTCTATCTCATTTTTCTAGTCTTCGACATTCTGGTTCCTTTTGCCGAGCAGATTAAAATATTATTATAATATGATCGCTACTGCTTATCACAACTCCTCCAAATTCCTTCACTGGAGGCCTAGACTCTATCTGCACCGCTTTGAAATCAGTTGTTAATGATCTTGGTGTAAATTTTACAGATAATAAATTAATTCTGCACGAACATTCATGATTCCAGTTTGACCCAGTCGTGACTACACCTTTCTTTTATTAATTTTCTTTCAGTGATCTGATGTGTTGGTTTCCATTATCTGGTCCACTTAGCGGTTTTGCCATCAGATATGAAAATAATTACTAAACACTGGAAGTGAACTCTGCAATCCTTGGTAACGGAGATGCTCTTTCCTGTTTTAATCTTCGCTTTGGCCACAGAATTCGGTAAGAAAGATGAAAATATAGTGGAACTCTGATAATATAACCCTTTTTCTGATCAAAGTTTTATAAATGTGGTGTGGAAATTCGTGTGTTCTTCAGGATGCTGTAAATGCAGAAAAAAAAGCAGTTGCTACTTTTGAATGGGAGCGTGCAAAGCAAGGAGTTGTGCTAAGCAGTGGTTGTGTTGACGGAGTTTCATTGTAGTTATCATGTGAATTGTTTCATCTGAAAAGAACTGTGTAAACATATTATTGCGAGGTATTGTGCATAATAGCATAGGCGTGTCTACAAGTTCTAAACTCAGCGTTAAAAGTGATCGTTGTAACGTAGCAGGCAAGCCGAGAGTATTTTCTTGTTGGGNGGGGGGTGTGGGGGAGGTTCATATTGTGGTTGCTGCTGTTAACTGACATTATTCTTAAGGATTCCAACTGTACCAGAGCCAAGGGTTGATTCTTAGACTTGCCTGGATCCCTTTCGTGACTGCAAACTCTTAAATTTACATTCGTGATACTATACACAGGGATCAGATCTAGGTCTCAGTCGCAATATTATGAAGCACATTCTAAAACTGTGCCTGATAACCTTTCTAGGTAAAGTGTCACTTGCTGTCATGAACTAGAGAATGCGAGTGCTTACGAGAAAGACAGGGATAGAAAGAGAGAGGACCCTCACAACAGAGTAATTCTTTCTGCATTTCTTATCCTCGTTTCCATCTGTCTTTTAAGCACAATACTGTGCTGTGTTGATATCTGCTCCTATCTGTTTTCTTTCATACTTCTGGAAAAATCTGCTCAGATCACACCTTGTTCAGCAGTCGATTCCACTAATCAACACATCTATAGGAAGATAGAAAAGGTTGCGATTTAAAGAAGACGTGATTATCTATTGATTCCTATATAGGAAAATAATGTATTTTTCTGTCCAAGGTAAAGTGTTTAGAGTAAGAAAAATTTCAACACACACACACACACACACACACACACACACACACACACACACACACACACACTAGCATTACAGTATTCTGACGTCGTTTTTCAGCCACATCACAAACCGTTGACGACTGTCCCGCCACTCTAACAAGAGACGAGTATCTGCAAGTTCACGGGGACTCGTGCTTCCGGTTTGTCCTCTACCAGAAGCGGAACCACGACGATGCGCAGAGTGACTGCCGGGCCGACAACGGAACTCTGGCCCTGGTGCAGTCGGAGGAGATCCAGAACTACCTGTTGGATCAGATCTTGAACGTGTACAATCATTCCGGGACTAGTGACAAACTCTGGATCGGGTTGGACGACATAGATGAGGAAGGAACTTTCGTTTGGGAAGACGGCACTAAAGAGGTTTACAGCAACTGGAGAGCGTACCAAACCACCGTGACTATGGTGGCAAACAATGAGGACTGCGTGGTCATTGATCTTGTTTTCCACGGCCAGTGGGTTAGAGTTGAATGTAACATAGTGCATGCCTACGAGTTTGGTTTTACTTTCCCTCAATCCAGTCTGTACGTTTGTCAGTACAAGCTGGATGTCACAGTACAGGACTGAAACAGTTGGGATAGTTCTCAGCTATCGGATGAAAATCAGGAAAATATGGAGTGAAAAACAAATTCCTTGTACTGAAAATATCATTAAAAAAAAAAGAATGTAGACTTGTGTGTTGAAAAATTAACTCGGGATTCACCCTCGCTGCACCCTTTTTCTCCGTCTCCACCTTGATTTTTCTTCAAACTAGAAGAAAATCAGGTTTACTACCAACGGACTATGGACAGACAGATTTTTCACACTTGTGCTAGTACACTATGCAAAAATATGATAAGATTGGGTTACCTTGGACAGCAAAGTATATTTTATTTGAAATCCGCTAGATGGTTAAAAAAAAAAATATTGTAAGGAATTAAAGCCTATCTGAGTTACAAGACTTTTTTTTTCCCTTTGTTATCTGTGCATGTCCATCTTATCTATGTATTATTACATGTATACAGTGAAACCCGCTTAAGCGGGACGGCTCCGTTCCCGACGAATCGTCCCCCTTAAGCGGTGTTCCGCTTAGGCGGACTATCCATTATAAAGTGATTTCTTTGCTAGTTTGTGCGTTTCATTCAAATTAAGGGATATCATTACTTGTTGCTAGTGAGATGTGACAACGGAGTCAGATTTAAATTGTATCTGTACTGTTTATAATATACTTATTGCAGTCTAACATTTTCAGAGCAGAGCATATTATTGGTCATTCTTTGCGGGGAACGGGATTTTTGGTTGGCTTCAAAGAAACACCTAAGCCTTCTCACCACTCTCCTTTGAAAATTAAAAAAAATTCGTTTAAAGACCAGGACATGTCTACATAGAGGGAAAGAAATAATACATGTTAAAATAAAACTGGAGAGAATATGACAGGTCTAACATCTCTGAAGTCGATGTTCGCCGTCCCCCATTCAAGTGATCAAAAATACTTTGGGGTCAAATTTACATGATCGTAAACACCAGCAAAGATAAGCGTCACACTTCTCGCTCCACATCTGGCCAGAGCGCGACGCGAGCGGCGTGTGTCAAAAAGCCTTTACGCAACACGAATTATGGTATATGAAATGTTCTTACAGCTGACCAAGCCATATTTCCCGTAAGGACAAATAAAATTATTATCTTTTATTCTATTCTATTCTATTCTATTCTATTCTATTCTATTCTATTCTATTCTATTCTAAAGTTTTACTGGAGGCACTGACCAGCCTGATACCGTAGCCACATTCATAAAGGACAAAATATGTTGCCGGACTGTAGATAGATTTTTTTTTTTGGGTGCAATATACAAAATTATATTGTTTCTTGTACAGCTTTCAGATTTAGCAGGATATCAGAGAATCTGTAGGAAGAGACCGTAAGAGATATTTCCTTGACCCTCTTACGATGACAAGGGACTCAACAAGGAAAATACAGCCCTGACTGTTGCTTCTATTGTTGTGCCGTTATTGCTGTTGTTGTTGTTGTTGTTGTTGTTGTCGTTGTCGTTGTTGCTGTTGTTGTTGTTGTTATTGTTGCTGTTGTTGTTGTTGTTATTGTTGATGTTGTTGATGATGATGATGACGATGATGATGATGATGATGATGATGATGATGATGCTGATAATGATGATGATGATGATGGTGATAATATTGGTGGTGCTGTTTTTAGCCCTTCTTTTCATCCATCTCTATCTTATTTTTCTAGTCTTAGACAGTCTGGTTCCTTTTGCCGAGCAGATCAAAACATAATATGATCGCTACTGCTTATTCACAACTCCTCCAAATTGCGATAAGAAGGATTTGTCATTATTCTGTGACTTTTGTACACGGAACTAATACTATTTCTTTACGTGAAAACGGGTGTTGTTTAAGAGGGTATTGCAATAAAGCAGACTGCTATTATGTTGAGTCGAATGTTCTGCTGATCTACACAAAAAAAGACAAGGTGAACCAAAATCGAAATGTTAAAGAAGATACACAGAATTCTGGCTTCGCGTCTCATGTCATCAATGGAGAGTCGCATCTTTATACGGCACGCCATTCCTTCCATCTTATAGAGTGCGTATAATTATGCGGGGTGTGCCAGCTTTTCAATTTTGTTTGCGAAATTCGCCTGGCCTCTGGGGTCCATCTCCGTTTCTAACCACCAGTTCGGGCCTTTAGGAGAGCCCAGTGGTATTGCCCTAGATCGTGTATAAACCTAAATCTTATCTTAGAGCACAGCTAGATTGCCTGGCACTGGTACCGTGTATATTAAATTGTTTCGACTTTCGTACATTATTAAAGGATGCTCCGATGCTCCAGGCTAGAGCTTGGTATACGGTTAGGGGCAGAATAAAAAAAAAAAAAAGCACACATGAGAAAGTTCATAGACTATGACAATGTCTCAGGACTGTCCGAAGTTTGCCCTTTCTTCATTTCCCTTATCTCTATGGATAAACCAACAACTGTACGTGAGAGTGACCCGGGATATAGTGCTCACAAAATTTGCCCGCCTTCCGGAATTAAAAAGAGTGCAAGGCAGTGCTGTGTGCAAAAACCCCACATCGGCCTCAAGCGATTTATGACCCATTTGGGTTGCCATCTCAGACATTATAAAAACCCACTTAGAAATCTGGAATATATTAGGCCTATTTGAGAACTTGCGCATTAACGATGTGATCTCCTCTATTGCAAGATTTACATTAATTGTGCATGTTAACGCTACTAAATTCGCATTCAGCATCGATATATTAATGTAATTCGTACGATGAAAAGAGATCCCATCGTTAATGCGCGAGCTTTCAGTTATATTCTATACAAAAGTGTCTGAGGGTGGCAACTGACATAAGTGAATTTCACCAAGCCTAACTCCCGCACTGGTCCCGACCTAATGTTTTCCAGAATAAATGCTGTGCAGTGTTGCCAGGTCAGGTCTTATGAAGGAGCCAAATCATACTTGAAAACCATTAAAAGGCGCCATCAAAACTCCGAAATGTAGCCAAAATGTAGCCAACTCTTTGAAATCATAAAATGGCACGGAAATAAAACCGTGTCTCATTTTTAGTCTGGGAGTCTATAATGCACTCAAAGTTCTGTCAACTCAGGATTTTTAATGAAAATTACATCTTGCTTTCACTTGGCAAGAAGGTTTATAGACGTGAGACAAAGATCCAATTATAAAAAAATGGTTCAGAAGTCGCCAAGGAGCCAGTACGTGGCCAAACAAACAAGCCAAAAAAAAAAAAGCCAGGGGGCCTGGGAAGTCACAACTTTTGACGTCTTAAGATCCAATCTTGCAAAACTTTCGCAGCTGCAGATAACCCTGTCTCACTGTTTACCCCGTTATCTTGTCCCTTGTAATTTGTAGCACACACCACTCCCAAGAGTCTGTGGAAGATACTGCAAACAAAAAGGTAAGACTTAACAATGTCTTACTTCACCCATGCAGTGTCTACAATGAGACCAAAGGCTTAAGACAAGGAATATGACAAAAAGTCGACTCTGCTTAATCAAAATATGGATAATCAGAGGTTTTACCAAATCCTTTTAATCGCAACATTTTTCATCTAACATAATGTCGTCGTATTTCTATATAAAGGCGCTGGATAATGGCAACATTTTCCGGGCTCTCAAACAGTTGCAGTTAAGCGGAGTTGGCTGTACAACTGCAGAGACACTTACATAGGGGCGAATCTCGTTTGGGGCTGAAGACCGTGGAGACACAGCGGGAGTGGAGGAAGGAAGGGTGTAACCTGTTACGAATGAACGCCTCTAGCACAAAAGAATTTCAAGCGTGAACATTGCCGAAACTTTTGTGACAAGTATAGATCAAACCTTAAGACGTCGAAACAGGATGAGATAAGCAACATTCCGTTGTACAGCGACACATTCTCATTCAAGCGCCTTACAAAGAGAACATTCTGGTTACAGACCTGTAATAGGATTTGACCCTTTTTTCCTCTATGGGCTATATTAACATTTTGAGCTGCCCTCTGAACCCAAAGTTTTAGCTTTCACCCAGACCCATACCAGACTGAAGCTCATTATGTGGCCCAAATTTTAAGTCTGACCCAACCCTAGCAAGCCCGTTGAAATTTTGAGCTTGGTTGCTATTTGTAAACAGAGCTTTCACTGGTCAATGCCAAACCCCTCCTCTTCCGCCTAAGCACACCCTTGACCTGGCAGTTTCAGCCCAGAACTAAAAAGTGCTTGGTAAATTAAAGTAAAATGGACACAGATTTCCATGATATCAAAGTTTCCCCCCTGGAGTCCTTATTACTGGAAGCAGGGCATGCCAAAAGAGGGAAAAGGGGAGATGAAAAATACCCCCTAAGTTTGTAGGACCACGAAGTGAAAGTACAAAGTGAAAGTACAATTACAGGCCTGTAACCTCTGTCCTCTCATGGAATAAAAAAAAAAATCGTTCATTAAGCGCAAACAAAGTGCACTATAGAACACATTCTCAAATTGACAAGTACATTCTGTCTGCTACAGTCTCGCCCCTTCTCTTTGCCCCGCACACACAAACAACAACAATAATAGCAAAAGGAAAAGGGGGGAAAAGTACACGCATAATACTATAGGCCATATGTTTCCTCGCCCAGGTAGGCTTATCACAGTGACATGTATATTTTTATAGTTTAGACCACACGCCTCAATACACACACACACACACACACACACACACACACACACACACACACACACACACACGCAGATACACACACAACTACACACAGACACGGCGCGCGCGCACACTCACAGCTACATCTGCCCGCCCTGGATACGACAACACACACATATTGAAATACAAACATCCCCATACACATACCACTTCCCGTCCTGGACACACATACATACACACTCACACACATACTCAAATGCACACACACACACACACACACACACACACACACACACACACACC
>JAWQUT010000915.1:23316-35816 GCA_033807755.1 Ellobium chinense
CCCTGAAAAAAACAAAAATCCCGCCACAGACAGTCTAACAATTTCAAGCTCGAAGGATCAAGGATAACTAGTCAGTCCAGCCTGCAGGATCATAATGTTGACCAAAGCTTACTTTCAATCTAGTAATGTTCGAGCAGGTCTAGTGTTTCTAAAGGACAACGACATTTGCACATCACGAAGCTGCAGATCATCTAGTGGAGATGCTCAATGTTAGACTGCGAGAGACTCAGTAAATCAATATACTGTACATTATAACAGAGTACGTGACTAGAAGTTCTGAATTTCAACAAGAAGAGCTGCAAATATTTGCAGAAAGGAACTTAAACACTGAGTTCTACCAAATATTGTATCCCCTAATTTTCAGTGCTTTATTGTCAACGTACTCTCGAGTAAATATATTTGACGATGTTTTGGGCACATAGTCTATCTGATCTTAATAGGAGTTTATTTTAAAAGGTTTGGATAATTTACGTACGAGGGTGAAACGCAGACATTCCCTAAGGCCCATCTGCGTCGATAGCTTAGAGGTTAGAGTTCAATTTTTCCGTCTTGGGTGAAATAAATGTCGACATATATAAACAGAAATTTAGGAGTTTCTAAGGATTTCACTTATCATTAAATTACAATAATTTGCTTTGTTTCCAATCTTCAGTACAGGACACATTTTGGAAGCGGCTGCCACCCTATTTATCTCGACCTCCGTCATTTGGGACATGGAATAGAATTAGGCCAAGAATTTGCTTTGATATAGCACAATATAATCACAGTACAGTATTATCATGTGGAAATAAGATAACATAAGATAAGATAAACTTTAATATCCACGAGGGAAATTCCGTTCACAGTTGATACACATTCAACAATAAATTACATTTCACAATCAACATTAAATTTCATTTCAGGTCATACACATTACCTGACCGCACACACAGCCACACCTTCACACATACCCACACAGCTGCTGTTGACACATACCAGAGTGAAATATATAACGATATATTGTATGGACGGTACTGGAAACTGAACAACTCAAGAGAGACTGCTGCAACTGGAAAACCGTATGGCTGATGGAAAAAAACGAATTTCTATGTCTTTCACGATTTGTTCTTAAGAACAGCAATCGCCCACTTCTTTGCGAACATTTTGTTTGATTGAAGAGTGGGTGGGTAGAGTCTTTTAGAACTGCACTTAATTTGGCTTTACAAGACTGGTGGTACCGGGCTTCAATTTGATAATTTTCACCTCCCGTAAGTTTATTAACTTTCTCAATACATCTGTCGTAAGTTTATTTACTTTCTTAATACTTCTGTTTATCTTACATTTGTCTTGTTCTCGTGCATTTCCAGCCCAGGCTGCAATACAAAAAACTATTACACTTTCCACTATGGCTCTATAGAACATGCATATCATGAAACATGGATCCGTTTGGTCCAAAAGAAACTTCAGTTGAGCACAAGGGTGCCATACAAGGACCGTCGCCATCACAGAAACTGCACTGAGTGGATAATGTCAATTCTAACTCGCACCCGATTTTCATTGGCGTCACAGGACTGACCGGCACTAGGCCAGTCTAAGAATACATGATGGTCAACCCCGACTAGCAATTTCAATATATGATAACCCAAATTCTTCAAATAAGAGAAACAAAATAGAAAATCTTTGCCAGTCTCTGAGCGGATACTTTGTGTCTTATTAATGGCGTTGGCCATCAGTCACAAAACCAAATAATGGAGGATTTTTTTTTTTCCTAGAAAGAAGTGAAGATCCATATTTTCTTTAAAAGATTGCCTGGTCACTTCACTTATAGTTGTTTATTGTGATATGAAACTTTGATTAGAGATACTTGTACAACAAATAAAAATTCCTGATCTGATCCTGACCAGTCCTGTGATGAGGAGTGTAATATTTCTTTGTTAACATTCCACGGGATGGAATTAACTTTGTATACAGAACCGAGGAAAAAACCTTTGAGAAAAATTGAAAAATTGAAAAATTCATGTTTCTGGCTGAACTGCAAGTGATCGTATACGAGTTTAAATGTGACCCTTGTATGAGGTTAGTTGACCATTTGCACTCAAATTTACAGGTCCGCATCCGACTTACTTTTTGGACATGAGATTTTTGCCTCATAGACTTTCTAATGTGGACAAGAAAGTGTGCATTCTCCTCCCAAATCTGTCCCTTAACAAATAGGCTGATAGTGATTTAGAGATCGCTTGAAAATGATGCTCACGTTTATAACAATCTTATATTTAAACCCATCGGGACAAGAGTATCAATCGAGGTGGAGGCCCTAACCCTAATACTTACTGAGACAAGAACTAGACTAGACTAGTCTAGTCTAGACTATGTAAACCTTATCATGTATGGATATATCAATACAGTCACATGAATATTATTATGACAGTGAGTCGTGCTAACCAGTGAAGGTCAGGCGAGCCGTGTCGGCATAATTCCTGAATGCCTGAACTAGAAATGCTTGTGCAACAATGTTGTCCTTACTGTGGAGAGAATCTCTTCTACAACACATGCGACTAGACTTCTACAGTTCATAGTTCTCTTCTCTGTTCATAGCCAGGCATGTGTTGTGCAAAATACCTGAACTGCACTTTATGGTGTGCAAGCATCAATTGTCATTTTTTTTTTATAGCAGAACTACTCAAGTCCGTTCAGAAACCCATGCCCCATTTTGAAATGCAAAATCTCAAGAACTGTTGCTCTGAAAGATCTTGACCTTATTATCTCCCTCCAGCATAGATGGCGCTGCAGGACAAAGAACCATAAATTATTATTATAATCGAATACATTGAAATATCTTTAAGTAATCACTTCATGATGACGCTGAAAGTTGATTGCAGTTCCAATAATAATATATCAAATCATTGGTAGATGTCTCATATGGATATTTACAGGTTCATATTTTCATTATGTGGTGCTCACTGACTCCTGTTTTTAAACTTAGTGCGATCATAATAATCAGTCAGCGACTTCCGATCTGTAAAGAGTCGAGAGTTCATATTGTTCAAAAGTTCATTTGTATCTTTTGCCTGTTCAACATTAGAACTTTGGTGTACAGAAATGGTGCATCTGTTTTGCCAACTGGAAGTTGACGATTGAATGCCAAATCCCAAAATGGTGCATGGAACGAACATTGGTACATGAAAAGGTGTAAACACAGTGAGATCCGTTTTCTACACGTTACCGACAGTTGACCTCTGTGACCTAACGTCCCGTGAGTCGTGTTACCGGGAGATCTTATTTACCACTACCAAAATATGCGTTAGCGCCAGAGTGGTCACCTCACATCATTCTACCGGCTATCTACTACCTCGCGGCAGAAAAATTTCACGAAACCATTTTACGGTTGCAATAAAAACCTCCCGACTTTCTTCCGGCAAATCCAAAGAAAATCATGGACTCTTCTGAAAGATTAATTGAAGAGGTGCAAAAGCGGCCAGCTTTATTCGACAAGACAAACAACAATTATTGCAACAGAGTGTAATTGAATAAGCAATGGAGTGAGATTGGAGAAAAACTTAATTTGGACGGTAAATGACATTGTTTTTAATCCATCATTTGTTTATCTATTCACTTCCTTGCACGCTTCCTCTCTCTCTCTCTCTCTCTCTCTCTCTCTCTCTCGTTCTCTCACTCAGTCTCTCTCTGTCTGTCTCTCTCTCCTTTTTACCTCCTCTCTCTCTCTCTCTTTCTCTCTCTAATCTCTGACTCTGTCTCTCTGTCTTAACGGGACATTAACGAGAGCCACTCTGTTGGTAGCTCACCTCACGTTAACTACACGTTAACTACACGTTAACTACACTACACCGTCACGTTCACCACTGAGTGTGTTTGCAGCCGTACTCAGGCGTTGTATATCTGCAGCTGCGAGAAAAGTTTAGTTTTACATCTAAGTTTACCCAAGTACTGCTAGCCAGTGTCGGGGTGTAGAATTATGTAAAGTGACTCGTGATCTAAATAAAGCATTCAGTTTTAAAGTTCAGGTACAATTTGAGCCTTCTGGATAAAAAAAAAAACCAAAGTGTGTAGGCCTATGTATTCGCACGCTGTCAAAACCAGCCAAATTGAAAATTGGGGACCAAATCAGAATTCGAGATGATATTTTTAGAAAGAGATTTGTGGAAAATTTTGGTCGTTGACTCCCCTTTTTTTTTCCGATTAAAAGATCAGGCAAAAGAAGTACTTTAACCTCCATGGAAGAAATTTCCCCAAATCACAGTTGTATATTTAGAATAACACAAAATGTTAATAGGGCCAACGGAAGAAAAAAACAATAGGTGTCAAAGACCTGAAGTTAACGTAGGGGAGACAAACAGTGTAACTTTGTTTTTCAAGCTGTAAACACAATTAATTCCCTTATCTGACATGGTGGATTAAGGTTCTTAACACCTATTAGAGGAGCAAAGATTGTGTACAACCCAATTAATCCGCTAATATATAAAATCCCCCTATTTTTGGGGCTCTGCCAGCCAGTGTTAGGATGTAGAAATATATAAGATGACCTAAGATCTGAATAAACCATTCAGTTTGGAAGTTTCACGTACAATATTTGAACCTTCTAGATAAAAAAAAAAGTAAAGTTTGTAGACCTATGTATTCGCACGCGTTCAAAACCAGTCAATTGAAAAACTGGGGACCAAATCAGAATTCGAGGTGACCTTTTTCGAAAGAGATCAGAATCTGTGTAAAATATTGGGAGTTGACCCTCAATTTTCTTCCGGGCAAAAGAAGTGCTTTAACCTCTATGGAAGAAATCTCCCGAAGTCACAGTGATATAATTATGTAGAATAACACAAAATGTTAATAGAGCCAAAAGAAGAAAATAACTTATTGATAGACAAAATCACTGACTGTATACAATTAATCCGCTAATATTTAAGACCCCACGCACTATTTTAAAGGCTCTGCCAGCCACTGTGATGGTGTGGAAATATCTGAAAAGACTTGCGATCTAAACCAAGGATCCAATTTTAAAGTTTCAGGTATAATTTGAGCCGTATAGACATAGACATAACGTGTGTTAGGCCTGTGTAGGTTACACACGCGCAAATGAGGTCAGATGGACTGGGTTGGACTGTTTGCCCTGTTGAATAAATTTTGAAATATTTTTTTCCTTGCGGCCAGGAGCCCAGTACACAGAGCTTTTGCCTGTCCTAAGGCATTTGTTGCTTTCATGACCAGTATAGATTAAATTACAGCTGCACTATTTGGGGTCAGAGGTCAGGAAGAGACAGGGCATGCAAATAGGTAACCCTGCCTCCCCTGATGTAGTGTGAGGTCCCAACTGGGTTTTCATGGGGGTGGGTTCAAACTAGAGCCGGTGGTCCAAAAGTTTACTTGTCAACCCCAGTTCAAACACAGTCCCTTGTGTGTCTGTGATGCTCATCTGAAATATTTGTGAGTGGGAATGGGCAACGAAAATTAGGAGTGAGCTTAGAGCAGAAAGTCGTTAGTAGTAGGATATAGTAAAAATATTTGCGCGTGTCTAACCTGTATTAGCACGCGGTCAGAACCAGCCTAATGAATAATTGAGGACAAACAAGAAGGAGAGGTGTTTATATTTGAAAGAGATCTGTGAAAAATGTAGGCGTTTTGTGTAAAAAATTAATTTTGTAAAATAAGGAAGGTTGTTAATGCGAGTACTTCAGTTACCGGCTAGAAATACTTTTAACAACCCTGAAAATAACACAATTTATTTATAGAGCTGAAAGAGGAAAACAACAATAGGTGTCAATAACCTGAAATTATGGGCTCGTGTTTATGTTTGATTATCTCTAGACTACAGAACACCATTCATTCCCAATACTTCTATAAGACTTACTACCAGTGTTAGTATCATCAAGAAGAAGGAAAGAGTTTCGTGCCATCCATGATTTCTAAGTGTAATGTATATTATTATCATATGCGACTTTAGCTTCTCCACCGAGCTAGTATGGAAAGTATTCAAGACTGAAGAGATGGATAATGGATTGACGAGTATTAAATGATGGATGGATAACATAATATTGTTATTTTATGAGAGGACGAATATGTTATATTAGATACATCCTAGGCGAATGTTGGATCGATTTTTTATGGATGGATGATGAAGAACAGATGTAGAATGATGATAGTTGATAACATAACATATCCCATCGGTCTCATCATTATAGACAATGGCATCCATCCATCCGTCCATCCATCCATCCATCCATCCATCCATCCATCCATCCATCCATCCATCCATCCATCCATCCATCCATCCATCCATCCATCCATCCACCCATCTGCCTATCCATCCATCCATCGTTAGTAGAGAGGGAGATATTTGAAGGAGAATATTTTCATTACCAACCTTAGGGGAAGAGTTAGGAGAGACAAAATGGCGATTTTTTTTTTTTAAAGTGAAAGGAGAATGGAGAAAAGAGAAAAAAGTCAAAGAGTTGCCAAGTTGCCAGTGAGAGTAATAATAATAATATTAATAATAAAGACCAGGACAGAAGGAAAGACAGAGAAGGAAGATGACATGAATAATGAAGAAAATAATCAGTGAAATGAATAAATAATGGGATGGGATAAGAAAGATGATAATGAATAAGCAAAAAAGAATGATTACAGTACAGTCTCTCGACTTTCTATCCCCACCACTCACCCCCACCCCCTCCCATCCCGCCCCTTCCCACAGTTGCTCTCCGAGACGTTTCTGGCTTGTCTGTGATATAGAGCAGATTGGAGATTCTTGCACTGGATATCCGGTCTCAATGTGGTCTTTTTCTCATGCACTCATTAGGATTGTCTTAAATATCTCTTTTTAAAGGTCAGTGAAGGTCACCAGATAATGTTTGTTAATAAGGGATAGGTTTATACTATATTGTGTTACACTCTGCCCCCAGGTCAAAGGGAACCTTACGAAGGTGGATTTACTACAGGCCTGAAGGGACCGAATGTGATGAGAGAAATGTGAGACACCCACATGTAACCAGTGTAGGTCACATTAGTTCAGTACATAGTTCTGGACATCTCAACAGTGACTCTGTGAATCGTCCTGTTTCAAAACATAATAACTTATATCTACCAACTTGCAGACTATCCCTGGCACGGCTATTGTTGGTCATTTCAAGACCGGATCTTAACCAGTTCAACCTACTCGCTCTCTCCCTCCCTCTCCCTCTCTCTGTCTTTGTCTGTCTGTCTGTCTGTCTGTCTGTGTCTCTCTTAATCTCTCTCTCCCCCTAGTCTCTTTCTCTCTTTTTAGTCTCTCACTCTTTCTCTTTCTCTTTCTCTCTCTCTCTCTCTCTCGCTCTCTCTCAGCTCAACACTCGGTATATTATTAATTTGACCTCCCTCTTTCCCCGTCCTGCACGTATGACAAATTTCCTAGGACGACTGGGAATGAAAACGAGGAAGGAGGGTTTGGGGNNGGGGGGGGGGGAAGGGGGGATACGTGCAGGGACACGGTAAACATTTTTGGCAGACATCAGCTCCGATAATCAAATACCACCAAGTTACCTTAATATGCTGTATACAAAACTTCATTACTGAACACAATTATATTCACGAGAGCCGAACATCACATTGGCTGATTAATCTTATAGCAATCTACCCACTGATGACCGCGCCATAGCAATCCATCCATTGATGACTGGTGCCATAGCAATCCATCCATTGATGACTGGTGCCATAGCAATCCATACATTGATGATTGGTGCCATAGCAATCCATCCATTGATGACTGGTGCCATAGCAATCCATCCATTGATGACTGATGCCATAGCAATCCATCCATTGATGACTGGTGCCATAGCAATCCATACATTGATGACTGGTGCCATAGCAATCCATCAATTGATGACTGGTGCCATAGCAATCCATACATTGATGACTGGTGCCATAGCGACCTATCAACTGATATCAATACCGTAGCAATCGATTAAAATGTCTGCAAGGCTGTCCAGTTCCATACTGGCAACTTTTAACTCAATCAATGTAAAAACTGAGTTGCTTTTAGAATAGATACACGACTAGTGCTTCCGGGTTTTAAAAGTCAGTATCTAAACGCTTAGAGACAGCTGCCATTTTAAACCTCCATTTTCTATTTCGGCAAGTTCAATTTAGCAGAATAGTGTTAAAAAAAGAATCAATATTTAGTTACAATTGCCATGAAAACACCATCATTTTAAATTTATGAATGGAAAAAAATGACTTCTCTTGAAATGTGTGTAGGCAATTGTTTTAAATATTGTGAAAGTTAAAATACATTTCTTGACTATATTACAAGTAGCCTCTCATCAGATTTTCCATACTTAGATCATTTTGTTAAACTAAGTTTTAAAAAGATATGTATTAAACACGCATTATTTTTGCGTTATATTGCCCTAAAATAGCTTCTATCTCAAAAATGAGGAAAGATGTACAAATACCGATTCCAGAGGCCCCAGGGAGTTCCAAAAGAATGTTACATATAAAATTTCATTCCAGTCCATTGAGAAATAAGAAAGTGGTAGTTTTGTAGTGATTAAAATTGAAGTCTTAAAAAAATCGCATTTGACATTTTATTGTGTAAACACTAAGTATTTTCACTTCAAACTGTCATTGTCTCTTATGGGAGGAAGGGGGTGGGGGGTGGTTCTCTCTTCATCTTTTTTTTTTTTCTACGGCATTTCTTTGGAACTCTCCACGGATATTAGTCTACATAGTTCTCTCTCTATCTATCTATCTATCTTTCTCTCTCTCTCTCTCTCTCTCTATCTATCTATCTATCTATTTATCGTTCTCTCTCTCTATCTCTCTCTCTCTCTATCTATCTATCTTTCTCTCTCTCTCTCTCTATCTCTCTCGCTCTCTCTATCTATATCTCTCGCTGTCTCTCTCCTTTTACTGTCACAAGGTATCGAGTACTCCCCAGTATCGTATGATTTTTCAGTTGACCATGACTTTGTTCCCATTGCTCGCATTAGAATACTTAGCACATTATGTTCTCAATTGTTTTATGTAATCAGGCCACCGAATACCACATCATCGATACCACGATAAATCAATGCGACGTTTAAACACATCATAATATTATTGAGTATTTTAGGCATTAAGAGCATATCCGATATTTCTCAAAGTTTAAAATGCTGCTTTATACAGTTTCTACTCCAGAAAACCACCATCACCAACAACACCAACAACAACAACACCAACAACACCAACAAAAAGTTTAGCAATGCTTGCGAGCTTCGCGTTATGACAAATGATCGATTGAGTATCGCAGGTAAGAATTTCATGAGTTGGACATGGTTACTAGGATGTGAAAACAATTCAAGTAGTAGTTTGTTTTTTGTTCCTTTCGAGGGAATGACTAAACTTTACAAAAAAATATAATGATTCAAAACTAGGCATATTCAAGGAAATCTAGAATTTCAGGACCGTTCCAGTCCCACCCTTAAAGAGCCGTGAATTATTTGCAGAGCCCCCACCCCCTCCCACCGATTTTCTCCAGTCCCCTCTCCCACTTCTCATAAAATAAGTGGACGAAACTTTTAAAATGTTTCCAGTATGTCGTGTGCTGAATCAGAAACTAAAGTACAAAACTGCACTGTCGCATCCTGTTGAATTTTGTGCCAAACCAGAAGTGAGCCATATGTCAGATTCCCAGAAGATTGTTCTAGTTACTGGCGTGGGCCGAAGATGGCTCTTATGAGGTCATCAAATAAAGAGATAAACAACAAACTTGGTCTGACATAGAGTAGATAACCTCTGGGCATTTCCAACATGAACAGTTGCAGTCAAAGTCCCTGTGAGCCTTGATGACGTGTACTGCACACAGGTGCATTCACCTGACCTTTGCCGGAAGGTCAAAGATTTTCTAACCAGATAACTCCAGCCTCGCCTTCTTTGCCGTCAGAAAAGAGGTGGTGACGTCATCATGGACCTTGGGATCTGGTTAAAACTACTTCTATAGTTGATTTCTGTGGTCTGCTGGGGGCTCAGTGCACACATCCTTGTACAGATGGAAGTCAGGATTACAAATACTGACATCTCTCACATTAATAGAGGATATATTATTATAGTGCGTGTTTGTTTGATATCAGATTTATAAAAGGGCTTCTACATTTATCCTGTTCACGAGCATTTGATGAACTCATTTCATAAATTTGATATCAAATAAACACTAGTTTCAGATCCTTTTTATCATATAAACTCTAACTAATTTTTTTTTTTTTAAAAATGAACTTTTAATGGTGAAAAGTAGCCTGAAGTGGCCCTCATCCTCTTTCAGACATACCAATCACAACTGAACTGAATGAACCACACAGTTACGCCACACAAAGTAGATTCAAACAGCTGACAATCATCGATGAAACTTTAGACCACAGAAACACTGAGACATTTCAAGAACTTTTCATTCAAATGTTCAACTGCACTAAAACTGAAACGTGAAGAGAACGATGACAAGCGATAAGAGAGGCAGACGTTAACATAATTTTGTTTTTAAATCTAGACAGAGGGAAACCCCACGGCAATGAAAATTTCAAATTTTGATGGGGTTTTTTGTTTGTTGTTGTTGTTAAAATAATAATAGAGTAGCTGATAAATATATATATCTCCGTCTATCTGTCTATCTGACTGTCTGTAATTTTTTTTCTGTTGTCTCTTAATATGTCTGGTTGTTTGTGAGTTAATCTGCAGGTCTTGTGTAGTCCAATGGTAGCTATAATTATTATGTTCATATGTTGTAACATCGTTAAAATGGAAAGAACATGTGAAATCTGAGTCTGAAATCGGAAGTGAGGATACTTGTAAAACGTTTCTCGAAGTTCACTTTTACAAAGTAAAACTTCAAATGCGATGTCTTAAATTTTCCTCAAATTTCTCAATCGACTGGACTGAAATTTTGTATGTAATATCCTTTTAGCACTCTCGAAGGAGTCATAATTCGGATTTTGGATATCATTCGTGTTGTTGTTTTTTTTTTAATAAACATTGTTTAGAGCGAGAATAAAAACAAGAAAAAAAACCGAAAGTAATTGATACCTAAATCCGACAGGTGAAAAAGAAACTGATAGG
The DNA here is from genome assembly GCA_033807755.1 of Ellobium chinense. Classification (NCBI taxonomy): domain Eukaryota; kingdom Metazoa; phylum Mollusca; class Gastropoda; order Ellobiida; family Ellobiidae; genus Ellobium; species Ellobium chinense. The sequence goes on from JAWQUT010000915.1 coordinate 34,366, forward strand.
AGAAATAGGAATAATTGTTGGTCTGCGTCCTCTTGATATATTGAGCTGCCTGCTGTAGACTGTCCTGGATGTACATTATAGAGACGTCATTTGACAGTTCATAATGCTGTCCTCATATTTTCTGAGATATCATTGATTTTCTCTCTATTTCTGACCTTCTTAAGATAACATCTTTCTCTTGGTGTGAAGTCACGTGATTTCTTCACATTCTACTCAGGTCAATGTTGAAAGGACTTGAACCCATGTCTGCAGTATTGGTCACCAGGAGCCAAGCGTTTCTTCCCACCCTTCCCTCACATGGTTCACAGTTGATATTCTTTACACTACACCACTTTCTCACATTTCGCATTTGTCTTTAATTACATACAAGACTGATTTCTTGTTGTAAAATCTAATAATTTCCTTCATTTACGAACGAGATCCTGGCCACTAAATTGCAAGATCAAATTTTAATTCTAATTCTCTAGTCGAAGAGTGGTGCGACTTTCACGTTCTAAAAATGTTTCCCTTTCCCCATGATCTCCGGTGTGTTTCTCTCTGTATGTCTTGTCTTCTTCAGCATACCCACTCCCCCATACCCACTCCCCCGCCCCCCGCCCTTCCCATTCTTACCCTATCTTGCGAGAGCATCTACTAGTGTCTGTTCACTTCCAACTTCTGTTATGGGAAAATTTGTTTCTATTTTGTTTAGCACCTAAACTAAGATTATCCCTTGAAATCTGATGAAATATTTGCTGTGGATATTCCCTGTGGGAAATATTACAAACAGGAACTGAAATCAATGGTACAGCTGTGAAGGCGATGACATTTCAGTTTATGGTAGCGACTTCCAGCAGCTCATCAGATGTAGAACTAGTCTAATCACAAAATGGAGACGGTTTGGCCCCCAGTTGGTTTCTATTTTTAATTGCTAACCAAATCTGGCTATAAAAGGGAAAAACATGTAGAGTGGTGAAAAATTTAGTGTGAGACGTTCTTATCTGTCATTAGTTAACTGTCACATTTCTTACATTGTGCCTGAGTGGTCCGGCCTGTCTGTTGGTCTGGAAGTCTTTGATGAACAGTTGTCACAACTCAACCATCACACAGGTAAGATATGTAGTTCCATATTTTGACATCTATCACGTTTCATTTCCACTGCCAACCTCCTCTACTCTTTCTCCTTTTCTCTATTTCTTTCTCGCCGACTATCTCTCTCTCTCTCTCGCACCCTTTCTCTGTCTTTGTATATATGAATGTATAAATGTGAGTGACATGTCTGTATATATAATTATGTCTCGTTCTCTCCTCCTTTCTCTCACTCTCTTTTTATATACATATGTGGTAGAGTGGGTGTTATGTTACCTATGGGCATAACGCGGAATGTGTGTGTGTGTGTGTGTGTGTGTGTGTGTGTGTGTGTGTGTGTGTGTGTGTGTGTGTGTGTGTGTGTGTGTGTGTGTGTGTGTGTG
>JAWQUT010000915.1:38316-42887 GCA_033807755.1 Ellobium chinense
GTGATATCCTCAGAAAAGCTAACTTGTATCCCGTGATATCCACAGGAGCTAACTTGTATCCCGTGATATCCTCAGAAAAGCTAACTTGTATCCCGTGATATCCTCAGAAAAGCTAACTTGTATCCCGTGATATCCCCAGAAAAGCTAACTTGTATCCCGTAATATCAAACTTTTATCCCGTGATATCCACAGTTGCTAACTTGTATCTCGTGCTATCCCCCAGGGTAACGACATTACTGACATCAGTATCGCCCAGTCTCTGCCTAGCTCCCTCCACACTCTTGACCTGCGTGACAACCCCGTGCTGACCATTAGCCAGGATGCATTACTGGGCGTGGCGCATTCTCTCAAGGTCATCAGGTAAGTCGTTTACCCGATATACAATTAGTTATCTGGGAATAATTCTCCCTAGAAAGATCACACACACGTGGATACAGGAGCTGATATTATACAGCATGTGGGTACAAAAAGGCATTGTCAAATATTGCTACATATAGACACTGTCTAGTATTATTACATACAGGCACTGGTAAGTATTATGATAGCCAAGCACATGTGCATGAATGAGTTAAGAAAATGACCAAGGATGGACTGAGCCTGGAAAGTGAAACACATTTACACATGTACTCCATTCTTAACATCACACATACCCACATGGCCCATTTCTTCATTACCTGATTAGATACTAAGGAAAGTGATCAACTGGGAGGGAGAATCATATTAGGAGTATCGACATCACCTTCATTTCGTTTATCATCATAATAATCATCCAAGTCATTAGTTAAATATGGCTTCCCGATTCTTATTCCAGATTCAAGAACGGTAACTTCACCACCCTGCCTGCCTCCCTTGAAGTCCTTTACAACCTGGAGACCTTGGATATTGAGAACATGGCCTTGACCTTCCCAGACGCTACCGTGACCATTCTTGGCAACAGTGTCATGGTTCTCAGACTGGTTAATGACGACCTCAGGAACTGGCCCAGTTTCTTGCAAAAATTTACGTTCCTGAGAGAATTGTACCTTAACGACAACATCAGACTGCACAGCCCCCCTGCTGGTACCTTTGATGTCTGGGCACAAGAACTGACCCACCTTTCTCTTGCCAACACCGGCGAGGTTCAAACATCTGCCCTCTCAGTCCTAACGAAGTTGCAATGGCTTGACCTGAGTAACAACCGAATCGCTGACACAGTGGCTCTGTCCTATGACTTAATTCCCTTAGGTGCGACCTTGACCTACTTAGATTTAAGTCACAACCTGCTGACCACCGAACCCAGACTATATGAACTGAGAGTTTTGAAGGAAGTTGATCTCAGCTACAACAAAATGGACACCAGTAACGTCGGTGCTTTCTACTCTTCTGTGACCACCATTAATCTGGACAACAACCTCTTCCCAGCCATCCCGGACTTCCTGGCCGACCTACCCATGGTAGTCAACGTCAGCATGAAGAACAACCACATCAGCAACATCAACCAGAATGATTTCCCCATCAACTCCAGGCTTGTATCCCTTTACTTGGGTGGAAACCCAATCACCAGCATTCACCTACACGGATTTGACAATATTCGTAATTATCTCACTTACATTGACTTGGCCAACACACAACTGGATCGCCTTCCTTTGGCGCTGCAAGTTCTAACCAAGCTGGACACTCTCTGGATGCCCGGCAACACCAACTTGGTGTGTACGTGTGATGAGAAAGCTCTGGCCACCTGGATCTCTGGCCGGCCCACTTTGAGTATCGTCGGTCAGTGTGGGAATGTAAACATTGAGGAATTCATGGTCCAGTTGGCCACTCTATGTCCGTGAATTAACGTCATAGTGTCTCCGGGGTCTAAAGTTTCATCGATGTTTGTCAGCTGTTTGGATCTACTTTGTGTTGCGTAATTGTGTGGTTCATTCAGTTCAGTTGTGATTGATGCGTTTCAAAGAGGGTGAGGGCCACTTCAGAGTCCTTTTCACAGTTTTTGTTTATACGTTAGAGTTTAATATGATAAAAAGGTTGTGAAACTAGTGGTTATTTATTGATATCAGGTTTATAAAACTCGTTATAAATTTCGCTGGCTCCCGACTACTATAACAAATTTCATAAATCACATATCAAACAAACACTGATTACAGATCCTCTATATTATATCCATTGTGGATTTATGTTGTGTAAATAAAGATAGTGATGATGATGATGATGATGATGATGAAATAGATAACGATAGTGATGGTGATGGTGATGATGATGATGATTAAAATTAAATATGATGTTGCTCAACGACACAACGCTTTTTAAAAATATGTATAATGGATTTATTAAAAACATGATAGTGATGATTATGATGATAGTAATGATCGATGATGATCAGTTTGGAGTAATAATATACATGAAGATGACCTTGGTAGGTCCATAATTTGCGATGTAAAATCTGTTTGTTTATCTGAGGAAAAACATTAACATTTTTACGTCTGTTCTAAGTTTCATAAATTAAAAATCCTTCAATGATGATGCACTTTTGATTCACTCATTTGGTCCTGACCTTACAGACAGACAGACAGACAGACAGACAGACCTACCCTTTATGTTTCGTATATCTATTTGTATAACTGCATGTATTTCCCAGCTTTATCTGCCAATACTCTTCTACGGCCCACTAAGACAGAGTGAGAGAAAGAGGAGAGAGAGAGAGAGAGAGAGAGAGAGAGAGAGAGAGAGAGAGAGAGACGAATGTAAGAGAGTGTTGAGGAAGTATAATATTTAATTTAGAACTATTGTAGTTATTTATACCCATCTACAACAACAACTCTTAACCATATCGTGATTTAACTTTACTTGACACCGACGATCGCCTTTTTTAAATCTGTTTTAAGCATGCTGTACTCACTATCTGCCTTTGAACTTTTAAACTTTCTTTACTTTTTCTATTCGTCACTCATACCTAAAAGTAATTTTACCAGTTCATTGTGTGTCTTATAATAATGTTTACGCCTGAAGAAGATCTTTTTAGATTGAAAACTTGCGCCATTAAATTAACTTTATTTATCATTGAAAATCTACCCTTATACGTCTGTTTTAAAGTTCTTAATTTTAAAAAAAATTCTTAAATGATGAAAATGATGCTGATGATGATTCAAGAAAATACCTATCCCCATCTTCTAGCCATCCCAACCACATTTTGAGGTCAGCAAGTGTAGAGTGAAGCCATGAGACAGACTGTGTTTCATGAATGTTTGGTTGAGGAGAATAATTTCAGAAATTTCCTCTCACCTCATCCAAACTGGTTAGAACAGGAAGTTTATTGAATCCACAGAACAGGAAGGTTATTGAACCCACAGAACAGGAAGGTTATTGAACTCACAGAACAGGAAGGTTATTGAACTCACAGAACAGGAAGTTTATTGAACTCACAGAACAGGAAGGTTATTGAATCCACAGAACAGGAAGGTTATTGAACCCATGATTTAAAATGTTTTGGACTTACAACGTGAGCCCCTGCTCGAGTATAAATTCAAACCACCCATAAACAATTGCCCCATCTTTGTTGCTACCCACAATAGTCGTCTTCCGAATTCCCAGGCGATACATCGTGAAAACCACACAAGGCATCTTGGAAAAAATCTGACACTATGAAAGAGATCTTTTTAAAGAACCGCCCCTCACAACCCTTCGTAACCTCACCCCCCCCCCTTCCACCAAATCTTGGAGAGCTACTCATACAAACTAAACCTTCTGCTAAGGTCTCTACCTCTACCAAGAGCAGTTAAGCCAGTAATTCATCTACTTGTAAAACTTGTGCTTTATTGGAATGCACATCCACATCCACATCCATTGTGTGCAGGCAATGTCATATCAATCTCATCTCCTGCAAAGTCTGTCCTTAGCAACATGAACTTAGAACTTTTAGAATTTAATTACATTTTAGAACTTAATTAACTCTTAGAACTTAATAAACTCTTAGAACTTAACTAACTCTTAGAAGTTAACTAACTCTTAGAACTTAACTAACTCTTAGAACTTAATAAACTCTTAGAACTTAATAAACTCTTAGAACTTAACTAACTCTTAAAATTGCCTTGATTTAATGTAAAGTTATTATGTATTAATCTCCCTTTGCAACAATGTTACCCAGGATGGCACGATTGGTTATAATTTTCACAACATGATTAAGTCTAATATATCATGCCTGGGAGTCACTGTCTCAAAGGTTTCATATTACAATCCAGACTAAACACAATACACTCAAACATCATAACATAATTATGTGTATGCGAAGAAGGGGTGTAAGTATGTATGTATGTATGTATGTATGTATGTATGTATGTATGTGTGTTTATATATGTATAAACATATATATGTGTTTAGGTGAGTATGTGTGTGTTGGGGTGTGGGTGGGGTTACTCAACTAATGCATAACTAATGGACAATAGTATAATCATGACATTACCATTCCTCTCAGCCGAGGAAAATTTAACAACTGATACGGCAAATACGCAATAGAAGTCAAGTTCACAACAATACACAGACTTATAGCATGAACAATAATGTACGTTTGAATGATTGCCAACTGTGCAGTCTCT
>JAWQUT010000915.1:72949-85154 GCA_033807755.1 Ellobium chinense
ATCACAGAATGTCCCCCTCCCCAAAATCACAATGACGTTTGGGAGTCAATCTGTAATATCACAGAAGGACCATGGGTTACCGGAAACTGTTTGAGGGGCAGGGGGAGGGGAAGGGAGGGGATGCTAGTGTAAAATATCTCCCCCAGCTCCAGTATTATTAATTTCTCTTTTATTAAATTATTACCTCTTTACTTACATGTTACTCTTAACACATTCCACGATGTCAGTTTAAGTACTCGATACTCGGCATACATTACTTACTGAATGATCGATAAAATAAATGTTATTCCCATACACCCCAGGACTCCCACTGAGGCTGGTTGGGGGCATTCTGTGATTTAGGAGGGGGGGGCACTCTGTGATATCACAGAATGACCGGGGGGGGGGNGGGGGGGGGGGCACTTTGTGATGGGGAGACAGTTTGTGATCTCACACCGGCTCAGATGTGGTGAAGAGAAAGCGGAGGAAGTTGTTCTAAAAATTAAAACAGATTCATAGTGAGGAGGGCAGTGGACACTATCAGTTTGACTTTCCCTACAATCTTTACTCTAACGGACGTACTAAATCCACCACAAAGGAAACATTCAGTTTATATATACAAGTATATCTATATTACTAATACGCTTCTGTCAAATTTGTGTCACAGATGTCTTGAGAACTACGTAACGTAAAAACATGCAGTTTTCACCTAAATTCGTAGGATAATATACAAAAATGTTACTATACACAAGAGTCCTCTTTATTTTTTTATCCTTAAAAAAAAAAAAAAGAATATGTATATCAACGAAAGACAATCTCCGATAAATCTTTTCAATCCGCCCGACTCGCCAATCGTCAGCAAAGCCAGTCCGTGTTGTAGATTATGAAAAGATGGACAGGGAGATTGCCTTTCTCCACTCCTCCTTTGGTCTGGATCATGGAAGAAAAGAACCATATTTTGAGGACGGGCTGAGGACGTTTGTGTCTGTGTTTTAACTGGGTAAAATCGGCAAAACTCCACGTCTCTTTTATTTCCGCCTTTTATTTACTTTTGGATACGATGGTTCGATCACCCGTGTGATGTGGTGGTCCATGGAATTGTATGTAATGAAGTGAAAGGTAATGAATTTTACCACGTCTTTGTATTTGTGTTTGTGTGTGTGTGTGTGTGTGTGTGTGTGTGTATGTGTATATGTGTGTGTATGTGTGTATGTATGTGTGTATGTGTGTGTGTGTGTGTGTTTGTGTGTGTGTGTGTATGTATGTGTGTATGTGTGTGTGTGTGTGTGTACGTGTGTGTAGTGTGTGTGTATGTATGTGTGTATGTGTGTGTGTGTGTGTTTGTGTGTGTTCGTGTGTGTGTGTGTGTGTGTATGTGTGTGTGTATGTATGTGTGTATGTGTGTGTATGGGTGTGTGTATGTATGTGTGTGTGTGTGTGTGTGTGAATGTGTGTGTGTATGTGTGTGTGTGTGTGTGTATGTGTGTATGTGTGTGTAGTGTGTGTGTGTATGTATGTGTGTATGTGTGTGTGTATGGGTATGTGTAGTGTGTGTGTGTGTTTGTATTTGTGTGTATGTGTGTGTGTGTGTGTGTGTGTGTGTTTGTTTGTTTGTGTTTGTGTGTGTATGTGTGTGTAGTGGGTGTGTATGTGTGTGTGTGTATGTGTGTGTGGGTTTATGTATTTTGGGAGCAAGAAAGAAAGGTAGTGCAATTCATCATGTGTTTGTGTGACTGCATAATATGTGTGTGTTTGAGTAGAGATTTGTGGATATGTGTGGGTATGTGTGGGTATGTGTGGGTATGTGTGGGTATGTGTGTAGCAAAATGAAAGAAGGTGCTACTAAATTTGGGATTACAATATATGTGTTGTATATGTATATGTGAGAGAAAATGGATATGTGTGTAGGTAGTGCAACTCACCATATGTGTCATTCCGACGCCAAACATGTCATTTAACAAGGTCTTGCCTCTACTTTCATAGTAGTGAGTATAACACCCCTATTGGGGAAAAGATAGGAGTGGGGAGATGTGNGGGGGGGGGGGAGGGGATTAGGGAGCGGGAGGAACAGGAGAGGGGAGAGACACAGAAAGGGAGGTGAGAAAATTGTGGTTAAGATCATCAGAAAAGAAGACGTGAGAAGGGATAGACAGATGGTATTTTCATGAGACAATAGAAAGAAGAAAATGTATGGGGCAAAACAAAACCAAAAAAGGGGGGTGGGGGGTGGAGGGCGTAATGGGTAAGAGATGGCACTCAGAAGTGTAGTTTAGTAATGTCTATAGTATGACGAAGAGACTATAGACAGTGTCTAGAACTAAAATGCAGATCTTCACATTCCTAAGATGGCTCACTTGTCATTTTCTTTTTCTTGGATTTTGACGTGTAACTTTTATATGTTTATCTCCCTTTCTCTCAGAATGTTCTTTGAGATAACATGTGAGTATTTAGACATATTAAAGTTAGTTCATACTCTCAGTAAAAACACTGCAATGAATATGTTCACGACCAGTTAATCTGCTACTGCTGTATGTAGAGGAATTACAGGACTTCTCTCTTTCTGTTTCACCCCGCTGTAAAGAGGAAGTTTCAATAAATATTCGATCATTGTTCTATCGATCTAAACCCTCAGTCTATACTGTACCCACATAATAAACTGTATTTTTGTGTAATCTTTTATGATATAATAAACTGTATTTTTATGTAACCTTCTATGATATAATAAACTGTATTTTTTATGTAACCTTCTATAATATAATAAACTGTATTTTTATGTAACCTTCTATGATATAATAAACTGTATTTTTATGTAACATTCTATGATATAATAAACTGTATTTTTGTGTAATCTTCTATGACATAATACACTGTATTTTTGTGTAATCTTCTATGACATAATAAACTGTATTTTTGTGTAATCTTCTATGATATAGTAAACTGTATTTTTGTGTAATCTTCTATGACATAATAAACTGTATTTTTGTGTAATCTTCTATGACATAATAAACTGTATTTTTATGTAATCTTCTATGACATAATAAACGGTATTTTTTATGTAATCTTCTATGACATAATAAACTGTATTTTTATGTAATCTTCTATGATATAATAAACTGTATTTTTATGTAATCTTCTATGACATAATAGACTATATTTTTATGCAATCTTCTATGATATAATAAACTGTATTTTTATGTAATCTTTTATGATATAATAAACTGTATTTTTATGTAACCTTCTATGACATAATCAACTGTATTTTTATGTAATCTTCTATGACATAATAAACTGTATTTTTATGTAACCTTCTATGATATAATAAACTGTATTTTTATGTAATCTTCTATGAATTAATAAACTGTATTTTTATGTAACCTTCTATGATATAATAAACTGTATTTTTATGTAACCTTCCATGATATAATAAACTGTACTTTTATGTAATCTTCTATGATATAATAAACTGTATTTTTGTGTAATCTTCTATGATATAATAAACTGTATTTTTATGTAATCTTCTATGACATAATAAACTGCATTTTTGTGTAATCTTCTATGATATAATAAACTGTATTTTTATGTAACCTTACATGATATAATAAACTGTATTTTTATGTAATCTTCTATGATATAATAAACTGTATTTTTATATACTCTTCTATGACATAATAAACTGTATTTTTGTGTGATCTTCTATGACATAATTAACTGTATTTTTATGTAATCTTCTATGATATAATAAATTGTATTTTTATGTAACCTTCTATGACATAATCAACTGTATTTTTATGTAATCTTCTATGACATAATCAACTGTATTATTATGTAACCTTCTATGACATAATAAACTGTATTTTTATGTAATCTTCTATGACATAATAAACTGTATTTTTATGTAACATTCTCTGATATAATAAACTGTATTTTTATGTAATCTTCTATGACATAATCAACTGTATTTTTATGTAACCTTCTATGACATAATAAACTGTATTTTTATGTAATCTTCTATGACATAATAAACTGTTTTTTTATGTAATCTTCTATGACATAATCAACTGTATTTTTATGTAATCTTCTATGACATAATAAACTGTGTTTTTATGTAATCTTCTATGATATAATAAACTGTATTTTTTTGTAATCTTCTATGACATATGCCGTTGTGGAAATATCGACCTGAAAACCTGGACACTCCGTTGTGTTGCCAAGGTCACCACTATGTTTCCTTGCCATTCGTAACTAGCAACTAAGGGCAGATGTATCTATGTTTTACCAGACCATCTCCGAATATATTGCATTACATATTATGTGATTGAAATACGATCATTACAGGAGGAGATAGTTTGTTATGACGTATGAACTTAATAAATAACAACAACATGATAGGGACAGAAAAGAAAAATTATTAGCATCACATACAGACTACAAGAGTTAGAACTTCTTTAATAGGAATGGAACTTTTACTTTTCAAAAGGTTTTTTTGGATCTAAGTTTAGAAAGTGTGTAAAATACCCGGGTCTGTTTGCGCTTTGGGGAATTTTGTAGTTTAGGCCATTATTTCATATTTTATTGGAACTTTCTCTTTTTATTGATATAAATCCGTGTTCACATATTATTTATACCTGCCTAAGAAAGTCAAAGTCCCAGTGAGTTCATTATAAATGTAAATAACAGTAAACCATATTATCTTAGAGTCATTGTTGAGTGAGTGCCTGGGGATATTAATTTGTATATATACATGTACAAACTTATCGACTAAGTGAGGGACTTGTTGAAGACAAGAGTTCATTTGTAGAAATATGGAGCCAGGAAATGATGGAATTGCATCAGCTACCACTTTTAAATCAATAAATCATTTGTTTGTTCTTAAAGGAGAACATTCACATCAAAAATAATTTTCCATTTCCTATACTTTTTCTCCTGTAAAAATGATCTATGGTGCCCATCGAGTCAAGTTTGCGAAGAAAGAGCATCAACGAGCATCAAAGAGCATCAAAGAGCATCAAAGAGCATCAAAGAGCATCAAAGAGAATCGTTCCGTTAGCGGGTGCATTTGTAACATGACGCAATTAAGAGAGCAAGAGTTACCCGGGTTTGGCCCTTGCGTTCAGAATTATTCCCCTTCTCCGATCAGCAGTGGCATGTGACAAATGCGATGACGTCACCTAAGTTTCAGCAGCTACAGATTTCTCCACTGGACGACGTTCAGCTTTTAATTAAAGTTCTGACCTAAAGTTTGATAGTGTAAGCCAGATAAAGCATTCTGCATTTTTATTGACTCAGCATGATTTTTTAAAATCAAATACAGGCATTGGGAGTGGGAAATGTTGTATGTGTTGTTTGTTTTTAAAGTTGAATTCCGTCATGTCATTCAAGAAGTGACTTTGTAAACTAATGAAAGTAATAAAGTTCCACAGTTAACATAATGGCACTTTCTGAGATGTGTGAACTTGGCTCCTGTATATAAGTCAACTCTATGGTTCATTATTTTCTTTGCACTTTTACCCTTTTGCAATTTGTTGAGGTGAGAATATGTAGATCTAAGTAAAACATTTTCCCGAGTTCAAACTTGGGACCTATCGACCACAACAAATATTATAGAAGTTATGCAAAGTTTTTATACTATACAATGTATACTGTGGCTGGGTCTAGTGGGATTCACGAATTGTACTATACAGTATATTCCAATGTGGCTGCATGGAAGAGTTACCTCATATCAAAGTACAAAGTAAACATTTTATTTGACTGCTGCATATAACCGACTTGTTTTATTGCGCTAAGAGCGGCGTTACACGTCATTTACTGTAGACATTCTGTTTTTCCGGCACATTGTGGTATACAGAGATTCTTAAAGAAATCCGAAACGGTTGGGGTGGAACATACGAAATTCATGATTAGTTAAAGTCAGATCAATTTTGACAGGCATGCTAATTATGCTTAAGATGCGTTCATTATGGAAGAAATTAAAGAAGAAAAACGTTGACCGCCCATTTGGCACTCACTTGACCACTGTAACCACGTTAGAACTCAAAGTGTTTATTATTAGCTACTGTAACCACGTTAGAACTCAAAGTGTTTATTAATAGTGTAAACAGTAGAGAACATAGGATGGATAGTGTAAACAGTAGAGAACATAGGATGGATAGTGTAAACAGTAGAGAACATAGGATGGATAGTGTAAACAGTAGAGAACATAGGATGGATAGTGTAAACAGTAGAGAACATAGGATGGATAGTGTAAACAGTAGAGAACATAGGATGGATAGTGTAAACAGTAGAGAACATAGGATGGATAGTGTAAACAGTAGAGAACATAGGATGGATAGTGTAAACAGTAGAGAACATAGGATGGATAGTGTAAACAGTAGAGAACATAGGATGGATAGTGTAAACAGTAGAGAACATAGGATGGATAGTGTAAACAGTAGAGAACATAGGATGGATAGTGTAAACAGTAGAGAACATAGGATGGATAGTGTAAACAGTAGAGAACATAGGATGGATAGTGTAAACAGTAGAGAACATAGGATGGATAGTGTAAACAGTAGAGAACATAGGATGGATAGTGTAAACAGTACAGATAATCTGCTTGATAGGGAACCGAATGTATACACGACCATAGAATACAGGATATACAATGTAGACAGTTTAGACGTGGTGAGTAAGGAATGTACTTTACCACTGTGTTGTACTGGTCTGGTTTGCCCTCCATGGCGCATTTAATAACATCTAAGAAGCGAACAGTTTCATTACGTGCTGTGAATATTTCGTCCTTGCAACAAACTGGGGGGATCTACACCGTTGAACGGACCAAGAGACAAAAATGGAAGAGAAAATGACGTGTAGATTGTATATAAAAATGCTTATAATGATTGTGGGATATTCAATTAAATGTTCATATTGTGTATGAAAATGCTTATAATGATTGTGGGATATTCAATTAAATGTTCATATTGTGTATGAAAATGCTTATAGTGATTATGGGACACGTCATAGACTGCTATGTTGTGACGATTATGGCTCTATTGTAAAATACCAACCTGATGATCTCCAATGGAAAGAATATAATATTTTATATACTGTAGTGTAAAGAGGAGTTTTATTTCCTTCCTTCTGCAGTAGTGCATCAAAAATAATTTTCTCAAACGCCAAATTAAGATAGGAGGTCATACAAAATTTGACATTTGTATGTCCAACCGTTACGAGATATTTGCAGATAGGTTGTCTCACGAATTGTAAATCCGACTTTAACACACGTCATATCCACAAAGCACTGGATACACTGACTCGTCATAACGACACGACATTTTATTAGATTTCCTCTGCCTCATCTTTCTCACATGTCTATTTGGGACGTCAGGTGGTGGGTGAAGTTTTCTCATAAAAATAAAATAGTAATTATTTATAATACTCGCGTTGTGATTGCATCTCACCCCATATAATAACAATATCCTCGAAAATTTCCAAACCTGGTTTGAGCAAAATTATCATGATGTGTCAGGATATGTGTATTTTATGCATGAAAATGTGTATGTGTTTGTAAGTTGTTTGTGAAAATGTGTATGCTGTTTGTAAAAATGTGTATATTGTTTGTGAAAATGTGTATGTTGTTTGTAAAGATGTATATGTAGTTTGTAAAATTATGTATCTTCTTTGTGAAAATGGGTATGCTGTTTGTGAAAATGTGTATGTTGTTTGTAAAAGTGTGTATGTTGTTGGTCAAAATGTGTATGTTGTTTGTAAAAATGTGTATTTTGTTTATGAAAAATGTGTATCTTGTTTGTAAAAATGTGTATGTTGTTTGTAAAAAGGTGTATGTTGTTTGTGAAAATATGTAAGCTGTTTGTGAAAATGTGTGTGTGGTTTGTTAAAGTATGTATGTTTTTTTTGAAATAGTGTATGTTGTTTATGAAAATATGCATGTTTTTTGTGAAATAGTGTATGTTGTTTGTTAAAATATGTATGATTTTTTGTGAAATAGTATATGTTGTTTGTTAAAATATGTATTTTTTGGTGAAATAGTGTATGTTGTTTGTTAAAATATGTATGTTTTTTTGTGAAATAGTGTATGTTGTTTGTTAAAATATGTATGGTTTTTTGGTGAAATAGTGTATGGTGTTTGTTAAAATATGTATGTTTTTTTGTGAAATAGTGTATGTTGTTTGTTAAAATAATGTATGTTCTTTGTGAAATAGTGTATGTTGTTTATTAAAATATGTATGGTTTTTTGGTGGAATAGTGTATGGTGTTTGTTAAAATATGTATGTTTTTTGTGAAATAGTGTATGTTGTTTGTTAAAATAATGTATGTTCTTTGTGATATAGTGTATGTTGTTTGTTAAAATATGTATGTTTTTTTTGTGAAATAGTGTATGTTGTTTGTTCAAGTATGTATGTTTTTTGTGGAATAGTGTATGTTGTTTGTTAAAATGTGTATGTTTTTTTTGTAAAAAATGTGTATGTTGTTTGTGAAAATGTGTATGTTGTTTGTGAAAATGTGTATGTTGTTTATAAAAATGTGTATGTTGTTTGTGAAAATGTGTATGTTGTTTGTGAAAATGTGTATGTTGTTTGTAAAAATGTGTATATTGTTTGTGAAAATGTGTATGTTATTTGTAAAAATGTCCATGTTGTTTGTGATAATGTGTATGTTGTTTGTTAAAATATGTATGTTTTTTGTGAAATAGTGTATGTTGTTTGTGAAAAACTTGTATGTTTTTTGTGAAATAGTGTATGTTCTTTGTTAAAATGTGTATGTTTTTTGTAAAAATGTGTATGTTGTTTGTAAAAATGTGTATGTTGTTTGTGAAATAGTGTATGTTGTTTGTCAAAATGTGTATGTTGTTTGTATAAATGTGTATGTTGTTTGTGAAAATGTGTATGTTGTTTGTGAAAATGTGTATGTTGTTTGTAAAAATGTGTATGTTATTTGTAAAAATGTGTATGTAAGTTGTAAAAATGTGTATGTTGTTTGGAAAAATGTGTATGTTTTTTGGAAAAATGTGTATGTTGTTTGTGAAAATGTGTATGTTGTTTGTAAAAATGTGTATGTTGTTTGTAAAAATGTGTATGTTGTTTGTGAAATAGTCGGACACTGCGAAGCAAACCTTGAAGGTGCCTGTGAAATTCAAGTCCAGTGTAGGTATCGGATAACTGTAGAACCAATCCTGTTTGTTGGAGTATGGGGTCAGATTGGCATACGGGTCGACGCCCCTGACAAGTTGTACCGTAAGATTCACGTCCCTGAAGTCCTCCACTCCGTCCACACCACAACAGGAACCCTGATACCAACGGATATTTGCAAGGGTGAGGGGAGGAAGGAAGGGGGGTCAGCGAGAGATTTGATGAGGGAGAAAAAAAGAGTGAAATGAAAGTGTGTGCTACGTTGTGTAGATGTTGATATTCTCCTCTTCCCAGCCATTTTTATCATAGTAACCGATGAGTTGTGTATAGACAGTGAAACATGATCTCTCCTCAGTGACATCTGACTTGCTGTGTTCATATTTATGTGAGGATACTCGAATAAGATGACCAGGATATTACACATACAGCACATAATAAACATTCAGAATTCATCATCCACTATACATCCACAGCTTAAACTCATTAACCATAATATAATAATTATACACACAGGCAAAACATACAATTATTTTCACTAACATAAAGAGATGTATGGATTTTACTCTACTAACAGGTTAATTTCATTACCTCTCTGTGTTATGAGTTTTACCTTAATAACAGGTAGATTTCATTAACTCTTTATTTTACTAACTCTTTATATTATGGATTTTACTACACGAACAGGTGTATTTTACTAACTCTCTATATTATGGGTTTTACTATGATAACGAGTGAAATGTATAACTGCATTACTGGACGAGCTTCAACGACATGATGTTACCAAGGGGCTAAACGTGTAATCAACATCAACAGACACTATACAAAGCGACGACAACTACAGATCATATTAATTATATCAATAGGCGAGGCGTATATTATTTGTATCAGTAGGCGTGCCGTTTATTTATAGCAATAGCCGATACATATATTATTTATATCAACAGGAGAAGTATTTTTATACCAGTAGTCGAGACGTATACTTATACGAAAAGGCGAAACGTATATTATTTATACCAACAGGCGAGAAGTATATTTATACTTATAGGCGAGACGTATATTCATATCAAAAGGCGAGACGTATATTTAGATCAAAAGGCGAGACACACATATATATATACAGTGTATATATTATATTTATATCAAAAGGCAAGACTTATTGATGCAAGGTATTATAGAGGAAATATGGAGGACATTAAGTTTGTCGTATTATTTAGGTATTCTAGTTTGTTAAGTCAGTAATTGAGAATTTAAATGAATGTTGGTTGGACAGACATGAGAAGTTTGTTTTCCTGTCAGACTGCTGGGCATCTCAATGTTTCAATGTTGATATAAGTGCAAATATTAATGGATGTTGTATGCTCGTACGTATGTGTCCTGGGTAAATAGTAAGTATAATATATTGTGTGTGTTTTACCTGTGTGTGTGTGTGTGTGTGTGTGTGTGTGTGTGTGTGTGTGTGTGTGTGTGTGTNCCTTGATCATGATGAGGTTAAGAGCTGTTGTCTGTGGATTGCCAGGGAGAACATTGTAGTGACGGTTCAAGACGTGCTTGATGTTGGATCTCATCTCGGAGTTGAACTAAGTAATCAGCCAGACAAACGAGCGGGGAGGGGGGAAAGGGGAGGGGAGGGGGACNGGAGGGGAGAGGGGAGAGGGGGGAGGGAGAGTAAAAGGAGCGGTGAGCAGAGAAAGCAAAATACAGGAAGAAAAGGAGGAAGAACGAACGAACGACCTGATGGATGAATGAATGAATGAATGAATGAATGAATGAATGAATGAATGAATGAATGAATGAATGTCTTGCTACTGACATCACAACTCAGAAGTGAAGGTGGTAAACGCTGGAATAACCATCAGATATACATCTCCATATAGAATAAACGTACTCAGAATGAAAACAACAAAATCCATCTCATCTCATTGTTCTTGGTGGCGATTGACATATTCATTGACGTGACACAACCCAAATTCCATGATCATTAATTTCCATTATTTCACTCTGAGGACCAGACTTCCAAAACAGCCCAGCTTGTAAGTGTAAGACTGGATATCCATAAGAAATTCTGTCCCAAGACGAGACCTCTAGAACACAAATCTTCCTTAAGCGAAGTCGACATCTCTCTAACTTAAACATTATTAATACGAAATCTTCTGGACTTATCTTCCCTTAGACTAAATCTCCATCACACAACATCTCTTAAGACGAAATGTCCATACTATAATATCCTCTATCAAAGCGACATTTCAAAAAACTCTCCTTCCTTCCATCTTTCTTTCGTTCTTTCTCTATCTCTCTCTCTCTCTCTCTCTCTCACTCTTTCTCTCTCTTGCCCTCTTCCTCTCTCTCAAGCCGACATATCCATACCAAATGCTTTCTCAAGAGGATATCTCCATAACATAATCTTTTCAAAACGACATAATACCATTTCTCCACAACACTTCCTCTCTTGTGGCGAAATCTCCATTACCCACCGTCACGTGTTCTCCATAACACACACACACACTCTCTCTCTCTCTCTCTCTCTCTCTCTCTCTCTCTCTCTCTCTCTCTCTCTCTCGTGAAATCCTCATTACACACTTCCATTTCCATGAAAGTAAAGAAATTGCCGTAAAGCTAAAAACAGAAGTGTAGATGAGCAAGTAGGTAGCAAGCTTTACAGAATCACAGTACATACAAACAACGTTTCGGCAAAATTTGCCTTCTTCAGCAGACACAAAAACAAGTAGAGTGGACAAAATAGGTGAACAAATAAACAAAATAAGCAACAAACAAACAAAAAATTACAATAAAAGGAAATAAAAATACAAATGAAATGGAATTTAAACACTATTTCCCTGTATCCGGCACAGTAGTAAAATGGAAGGACAACAGGAGAGAGGAGGAAGGAGTAGGAGCTGTCAAGAAGGGGCAGGGGCCTACGATTGGCTGGCGGTGAGATAAGCCCTCCCACTCGTCATAAAAGGAAGGGATTAAGGAGAAGAAAGGGGAAAGATACAAGGCATGGCGCCGGAGGAAAGAAAAGGGAAGCAGAGATGAGAAGAAGATGAAAGGGAAGCTTGTGAGAGGAAAAACAGGAAAGAATAGATAAAAGGGGGAGATCA
>JAWQUT010000915.1:105400-127900 GCA_033807755.1 Ellobium chinense
TCCTCTGAATCGTCTGTAGAGAAACCTACCGGAGACAACCCGGCTTATAGAACAAGTATTTATGTGTAAAAATGGGCCATTTCCCTTATTTCCAATGTGCTCTTCTTTACACAACTTCTTGACAACACAAACACATTGCTGTGGTCCCCTGGAATTCAGGTATTTACTTTATTTGGCTTTACGACTGTAGCCGAATGCCATAATTTGATTTGGTACTGACAATAAATTTAAATAGATGCTGGTTTAGAGCGCGATGGGTCAGAGATCATTTTTCTGAATCATCCACTCTCTAGAATATTTCACACCACAAAACCTTCACATTTGTTACTTCGGATCATGTACACTTTAGTGAAAACAAGTTTAGCTCTGTCCAAACTGATTTCCTCTGCCCGTGCAGTTGATCTGGATAATTTAGTTATAAGAATGTGCGTGAAATCTTAAGGTTTTAGCTTGAGCCAAAAAAAAAAAAATTCGTGTACATTTATTGATAGGGACATCATTGAAAATATTTGCAACTGAAATTGGCCATTACTGCAGATTTAGCTGTGTATGTCAGATCTTGAAGCAGCTCCTTCTTATGTAGATGTTTCTTTCCTGGGCACATAGCACATTCATGTGTGTGGCTTTGTGCTTTGCCGCAAGCTCTACAAATTCTGTCGACGGGCGCTGACTCCAGGAAATGTCTGTCTGTCAGGCTGGATTTCCAGAGGACGACGAGGCAGCAACAACGAGATTGTCCTTGAACTATGCTAACATTTACATTGATCTGGTTCAATTCCAGGAGCCACACGAACATTTTCTTCCACCATTTTGTGGAGTTTCTCTTGTGTGCCTCATTATAACTGACGGACCTGCTGATCTGCTCGATCCCAGCCATTCATGTGTGTGTGTGTGTGTGTGTGTGTGTGTGTGTGTGTGTGTGTGTGTGTGTGTGGTGTGTGTGTGTGTGTGTGTGTGTGTGTGTGTGTGTGTATTGTAGCTTTTCATGACTGCCTCTTTATCCCTGAATGGTTTTTGTTTCTACTTGGCCATCTGATGTGACAAGGGCACATAACTTATTCCTGTACGCTACGACTAGATACCGCTTGTCCTCACGTAGACACGAGGACATTTGTTGCTTATCAAGTTTGAACGTTTTCAAATGAGGTGGAAGATATTTACGCCGTACATCCAGTGTTCTGGTGTAGTACTGTTTCTGTGAGGAGAAGTAATCCAATAGAGAAACAGAAGTATAAAAACGGTCGCCATAACAATGGTGTCCTTTATTAAGAGAAGAGATCAGTTTTTGGACGACCTTCACTGTTTTCGTTGCCTTTGGATGACGGGATGAATGATAGGATGTACTGGCACCATAGTAGTTGAAGATGTAATTGTAGCTTGTTGTGCTGTCACATACGCCGAACATTTTTTGTATGTGGTACTTTGATGGCTTGTAAGAATTGTATTGCTTGTGCCTCCACCTTCCTTTGTAGGTTATAATCATCTGAAAAATACTTAGTGTCTGGCCCGGGTAGAAGACCCTCTTCCTATGTAAGTTATAACCATCTCATCAATACTTAGTGTTTAGCCTGGACTCTCTGGAAACTTGACATGAGGGACCGTAAGAACGGTTCAATTTTCGCCTGGTCCATCCCGTCTTCCCCAGCTAAGTGAAGCATTGTATGGTAGAACATCTGGAAGCAAGGTCGAGTCATGAGTTCTGCCATACCAAGGTGTGAATCTGCGTGATTTCTTGGTACACCTGTATGATGTGATGCTCTCTTTCTTTGATACAGGCCTATGGCGATAAGTATGGTATGGCGAAGAAATTCAGAAGCAAGAGCATTTGACATTTACAAACATGAAATATCCACAGCTTTTGGCATTTACAAACATGAAATACCCACAGCATTTGGCATTTACAAACATGAAATACCCACAGCGATTGACATTAACAAACATTGAATATACACAGCATTTAACATTTACAAACATGAAGTGCACACAGCATTTTACATTTACAAACATGAAATCCACACAGCATTTGGCATTTACAAACATTGAATATACACAGCATTTAACATTTACAAACATGAAGTGCACACAGCATTTTACATTTACAAACATGAAATCCACACTGCATTTGGCATTTACAAACATTGAATATATACAGCATTTAACATTTACAAACATGAAGTGCACACAGCATTTTACATTTACAAACATGAAATGCACACATCTTTTGAGATTTACAAACATGAAATGCACAAAGCTTTTGGCATTTACGAACATCAAATGCACATAGAATTTGACATTTACAAACATGACATGCACACAGCATTTGACATTTACAAACATGAAATGCATACAGCATGTGACATTTACAAATATGAAATGCACACAGCATTTGACATTTACAAACATGAAATGCACAAAGCTTTTGGCATTTACGAACATCAAATGCACATAGCATTTGACATTTACAAACATGAAATGCACACAGCATGTGATATTTACAAATATGAAATGCACACAGCATTTGACATTTACAAACATGAAATGCACTTAGCATTTGACATTGCAAATATGAAATGTACTTAGCATTTGACATTTACAAGCATGAAATGCACATAGCATTTGACATATACAAACATGAAATGCACAACGCTTTTGGCATTTACGAACATGAAATGCACACAGCACTTGACATTTACAAACATGAAATGCATACAGCATTTGACATTTACAAACATGAAATGCATACAGCATTTGACATATACAAACATGAAATGCACAACGCTTTTGGCATTTACGAACATGAAATGCACACAGCATTTGACTTTTACAAACATGAAATGCATACAGCATTTGACATTTACAAACATGAAATGCACACAGCATTTGACATTTACAAACATGAAATTCACACAGCATTTGACATTTACAAACATGAAATGCACACAGCATTTGACATTTACAAACATGAAATGCACACAGTATTTGACATTTACAAACATGAAATGCACACAGCATTTGACATTTACAAACATGAAATGTACTTAGCATTTAACACTTACAAATAATACAAAACTGAAGATGAAGAGAAAAGTTCTTGCAGAGATACGCAGTACTGTTGTGAGTATAGTGGCCATCAATGCAGTTCAGATAGTCACTGAGAGCTGATCTTGGTCTACAATACAGAGAATGCATATTAGGGAAGGTGGGTTGATATGTTTGGCATTTAAATGAAGTTGTATCGATCAGCAGACAAAGATGGGTGGACATACACATACATTCTGTAAAGATGCTTGTAATTAAAGCTAAGATGAGAAAACATATACTATATATATATAGACAAAATATACGGTATATATAATATAAACAAAATATACTGTATATATATAAACAACTACATCATAGTTAGGACACTAGAGAAGTACACTTCACTACAAAGCAAGCTAAGGGGAGAAAACTCTCCAGAACACTCAGACGAACAGAAGTCGGGCTACGTTTGTTTGGTTCCTTTGAGTGTGCAAAAGGGGCGGTCTTTCCATTGTGTGGGCGGTCCTAAGCAGAGAAAGTATCATTCGTTAGCCAAGATGACTGGGGCTACTGCGAAAGAGCAGAGACGATAATGATAATGTGTGTGATGTTTGCTCTACGTAAAATATCTTTGCCTCATTCAGGAGCATACATTATACATCCTACCAACTACCATTGATTCTTATCACATCCTCCTCCGACACAGGGACGTTGGTAAAACGTTTCACTAACAAATGTGAAACCGTGGATGGTTTCCACCATGTTGCTGATCTGTCAGTTCTGTTCTATTCAGAAGAGAAAACAGTTTGAATTTTGTTTTCCTGTAGATGCACACAGATCATCATTGTGACTGACTCGCAATATACAAATATTAATATAGGGCCTGTCCCAGGGTTGTGTATGTTTGATCCTTGCGGTGTTTCGAAAATATACCCCAGGGTTGCGTATGTTTGGTGCTTGCGAAAAAAAAAAGGGGGGNGGGGGGGGGGATCTGGCACTCTTGGTACCTGGGTACCCGCAATTACTTCGTAGCTGGACCGATACATTAGCAATTCATTGTCTCTCCTATTACTATAAATAAAACTCGTAACACGCCCAGCCCAGTTTTCGTTACCGCCCAGGTTTTGTCATGACCCGCCTTCGTTTCTGGTCTTCATCTGGGTTTCGGGTTTGAGATCAGCGAGCGTTAGGGTTAGGGTTAGATGCTTGTCACGTGATGTTGTTTATTGTCAAAACAGGACTAACGTTTCCCTTCCCCCCCCCCCNNNCCCTAAGTATCATGGCCTTGTCATTCTGTTCCAAAACAAATAGGAAAAAAGCTGCTTTTTTTTCTTCTTTTTATTCCTTTTTTTTTCTTGTTTGAACAGGGAAAATGGAGTCCTCTCAATTCTGTCTTTGTTTGTTGTTGTTATTCTTGTTTTATTTCAATGTTTCATCATGTTAGAAATAACAGTAGGTAAAACTTTCAGATTATAAAATACATAGAGAAACTGCAAAGGAAAAATTACCATGTAATGGCAGGACAATAAAACTTAAGGAAACATAAATTCCATGTAGTATTTAGTAGTAATAAATGAAGACTACACGAGTAAAACTTATTGCATGCACAGATTATTTTCATACATATTTATGATGTCTACAAAATTGTAACATAAATTTTTTCCCCTCCCCACCCCCCACCTTTCCTCCTCTGCATAGACAAAGCACAAAGCCCAAACACACATAATATTAAGTGAAGACGGTCTCTTTAATCACATCAGAAATTCAGTCTTGCATTGGGCTGCAAGACACGAAAATCTTCATCTCTACCGAGTCATTCACAGTTGCAAACTTTAGAATGAAAGAAAGACAGCGATCATCAAATAGCGGCAATAACTTCTGAGAACGGAGGAGGACAGGATAGATGGGGATTACAATCATGGGGAGAAGGGGATTAGAGGAGGAGAAGGGGATTAGAGGAAGGAATTGATGGTTGCTAGCTAGTTTTTTTCTGGGCGTTAATTAGAGAACACATTATTCTGTTGTTTTAAGCCTGACAAGACTCGATTACTTTACCAGCGTCTTTCTTCACATGTAATCCGATTACTGAACTCTGATCCACCCAAATTCTCCTTTTTACAGTACGCGATTACACAGTCCGGGTTATTTAGGTCTCCTCTGGCGGGTAAACGATAACTAAACCCGGGTTCTTCAAGAGTAATCGTGGCTTCTTATAGAGAGTAGATAATATATCGGGTGTCGGACACTCAAAATTACTTTTTCCCCAGACCTAGCCCTCGCCAAAGTAAGTATGAGAAGTAGATTTTGGGTTGGTTCTCGCCCACTATAGTGCGAGTCACAGTTTGTGAGATCACTTTTTACAAATATCTCGTCAATGGACGAACTTACGTTCCTCGGATGTTGCTTCACGCCCTCCTGTCTCAATTCCTCCACGCTATTTCATACTTTTTTTTAGTTGTTTTTCAAATTACATGAAAAAGAAACTTTTTTCCTTAGAATAATTAATTGTATAAAAATAGTGTGTAGAATTTTACGATGTCTCGATGAGTTAGACAGTGATTTCATATACTTGTTTATGCATGGTGTGCAAAATGGTGCGCAATGAGCAAAAGTTAACAAACTGACACAAGAATGTAATTAATTTAACTGATAGCTTTTAGGCGGTGTGTAATTCTGTTTGTTATGAGGAATATTCTGATGTTGTCGTTCGGTTGTTTGGTCGTTGGGAATGCCACAAATTAACTTGAAAAGTTACTAACCAACGTGACAATAACTTGATGGAAAGGTTGAATCTATCTTGAATAGATAAGACTTCACTCCGAAATTTAAGCGATGTGTAAAGTTACAACTACTTGGAAAGACCAGTCCCAAAGTCCCCTCATCCTCTTCACAAATTTTGTACTGTGGTGAAAGTGTGCACTTTCTGGGTGTCTGTCTCGTTTATTAATGTCGACTTTTGATTGAATAGATAGTGAAAACAACCAAGACATGTTGATGACAATAACAACAAACGACAAGAATAAGAAAGGAATAAGGAAACAATTATTGTATTGCCATTGCCATTGCTCATCCAATTCAGAAGAAGATGATGTCGACGACGATGATGAAGATGAAGAAGGTGAAGATGAATAAACAACAGCTGAACGACATGAAGATCTAAGGACTCGAACTGACGCCGACTCTGTCTCAGGCCGTGCTGCAGCTCAACTTGTCCTCTATTTTCCTATCTTCCAATTGTGTTAGAGAGTACACTCCGTTTGACAGAGTTGAAAATGAATACAAAGAACATTGTCGTGTTAGTCTCTCTCTTCTTGCAGTTTACGACGTTCAATGTCAGCCATTTCACGCTATCATCACAAGGCCACGATTAGACTATATCAACCTGAAAACAGTGCTACCAAAATAAGTAAAACCGTTACTGTTCAACGTTAGCTATACACTGCCCAACATGTAAAGGTCTATAAGGGCAATGGAAATTCAGACTTTGCAAATGAAAGTGATGTGCTACTATACGGTATGTGTTTGTGTGCTACTATACGGTATGTGTTTGTGTGCTACTATACGGTATGTGTTTGTGTGCTACTATACGGTATGTGTGTGTGTGCTACTATACGGTATGTGTGTGTGTGCTACTATACGGTATGTGTTTGTGTGCTACTATTCGGTATGTGTTTGTGTGCTACTATTCGGTATGTGTTTGTGTGCTACTATACGGTATGTGTTTGTGTGCTACTATACGGTATGTGTTTGTGTACTACTATACGGTATGTGTTTGTGTACTACTATACGGTATGTGTTTGTGTGTAAACAGAAGACGAGTCATAGGTTGCTCTGTGACGAGATTTATGTCTCTACTGTTAAATGAAGGCTTGATCGTGTTTCAGTGGAAGAGCACATATTATATTGTTTTAAAAAGGAATTTTTTTCCTCTCTTGTGCTCTGGTGCCTTAAAGATACTTTTCCCAGAAGACAACACGAGATAGGAGATGGAGATAAGACGCCATACAAAAATTGACGCTGGTAAGTCCAAGAGTTTGAGAGATATTTGCAGAAACATCGTCTCACGAATTCTGACTCGCACATAACTGTGAATCACTTTATAGTGATTTCTTAGAAATGTGACGTCTTTTGCCGTCACCCTAAGAGGAAGCTCGGCAACGTGGTGGCAATCATCTACGGTTTCAAATTTGTTAGAAGAACGTCTTATCAATGGCCTTGTGTCGAAGGAGGATATGGCAACAATCAATGATAGTGAACAAATGAGACAAAGCTTTAAGTATGATAAACACCACTCACAACTCAGCGCATTATTTTATGTTCTTCCGCATTAGTGGAAGCCATTTTACTTGCGTGGAGAGTGAAACTTCCTGTGCTGATGACGGCCATGCTGTAAGGACCAAACAAAGACAGCCAAATCTGTTGACGTGATGTCATCAGCTTGGAGTCAATTTCACTTGGTTTTTCTCTGTCAATATTGACAGCATACATTGCATTAGAAGCTTTAGCAATTGTAAGTTCATTAAGCATTTACTGACCATCCCAAAGACTGTACACTTCTACCACCATTACCACCACCATCATCATCATCATCACCACCAACATCACCATATCACACCAATATTGCCACACCCACCTCCCGTGCCGCTGCTGCTGCCTCCACCATCTACCATCACCATCACCAGCAACAAAAACAACACCAGCACCAGCACCAGCACCACTGCCACCCTCGCCACCACCACTACCACTCTTTCTGTGATCACTGGGCTGCCGCTGCTGCAACGACAACACTATAGTGTTAATAAGTACATGACCACTATTCTGAGCTACATCTATTACTGCCATTGCTAGGAGGACAAAATCAACATCAACTCGTACTACAGAACTACATTATATACTTACATCAGACAAAAAATCATTTGGGAGGAGACGGGAACTGTGAGTATGAAAAGGACGGTATTAAATTTGCCTTAAGGAGAGACAGAATCACTGTAGCAATAGCAGCGGCAGTAGGAGTTGTATTAGCAGCAGGAACAACAACAACAACAACAACAATACCACCACCACTACCAACAACAACAACAACAACAACATCAGCAGCAGCAGCAGCAGCAGCAGCAGAGGTAATAGCAGAAGAGCATGTAGCAGTTAATAGTCCTGGTACTAGCAGATGTTGTCGTTGTTGTGGTTGTAGCAGTAGAAGTAGCTGTAGCCGCAGCAGTAATAGTAATAGTAGCTGTATTAGTAACAGTAATATTAGTCCAAGTATGAGCAGATGTAGCATTAGTTGTAATGCAGTTGGTATCGCAGTGATTTTGATGTTGGTGGTATTGCAGCGGTGTCGTCGTGGTAGTAAATAATATGGTGATAGGAATGGTCTAGTGTTTTTTGGGATCGTCAACAACTTTTATCGTGTCTAAAAATATATAGCTGCTCATGCAGTGTATACGTTCTGCAATAAAATAATGGAGATTGTTTTTCTAGTCTCCATCCAAGGTGAAAAAAACTTCTGGGCAGATCTTGTGGTTACAGGCCTGTAATATTTTTGTACTTTCAATATTGATTGGGTCTTTCTACTTAGCTGTTACATTTCATCTCCTCTTTTCCCTCTTTTGGCATGCCCTGCTTCCAGTGATAACGGCTCCAGGGGGGACATTTTGATATCATGGGAAACTGTCCATTTTACTTTATTTTGCCAGGCACCATTTAGCCCTGGGCTGGAACTGCCAGGTCAAGGTTGTGCTCGGGCGGAAGAGGAGGGGTTTGGCGTTGACCAGTGAAAATGGTAGGCTCTGTTTACAAATAGCAACTGAGCTCAAAATTTCAATGGGCTTGCTAGGGTTGGGTCAGTATTAAACTTTGGGCCACCTAATGAACTTCAATCTGGTATGGGTCTGGGTGAAAGCTAAAACTTTGGGTTCAGAGGGCAGCTCAAAATGTTACTATAACCCATAGAGGAAAAAAGGGTCCAATCCCAGTACAGGTTTATAACCTTGCAGGCCTTCCACACGCGCAGTTTGGCCGGACAGTTCTGCCCGTTCAGAGAAATCTTCTACTAGTGAGTGGGGTATTTTTTTTCTAAATACACAAAAAAAAATAATTAATATCCATTGGACTAAAGAAAAAATAATTGCATTTCAGTAATCAGCGTATCAAAATTTACAATGTCTATATGTACACGTTTCGATTTATTGCTTTATTTTTCCACAAAAAAAAAAATGTGCAGTGATTAAAATGTCACACACTGTTCCACACTAGCATTGTATGTTTGCATTGCGTCTAGACTACAGCATTGTGTGTCAAATTCTGCAAAAGCAACGTCGTCGAAGGGAAATATTCTTGGGTTTATTAAAATTTATAAATGTCATGAATGCCTTTGAAAGGTACGAGTAATCAAATGATTACAGTAATAGGGAACGAGCCATGAAGGACTGGATGTTATAAATAGATTTACCGCCAACATGTGGGAAGCTCTATAGAACAGATACCTTTTTCATTATTATTTTTACTGTCATGTTTAGCGACCTCTACATAAAAGTTAGTCTCAGACTTGATGAACGTAATTCATGGGGACTTCGTTGATTATTCTGCTTTTCTACCGATTTCTCAACTTAAAACCTTGTCCGAAATTCGAAAAGTGAATGTGCTGACGGTATATTCCAGTCCTAGTCTAGTCAAGGCCATAAAGCCATGATATCTGATAAATGATTAGATAATATTATGATATGATGAATAAATATAAATAGGTAAAAGCCTGTGGTAGAAAGGCATAATATTCCCTCTCCATATCTGTAGTAGCCTACTATTATAATATTATTGTTATGTAATGTATGGTCTAGACTGAACAGACTATTAGCATCAGAGAGTACCATCAAATATCAAATACATATTAATATGCTGTGTAGATATGAGTCAATAATTACATCTAAGGAATGTTTATTTGATCAGGGAAAAGTACACGCTCATCTTTACATCCTAATATTATAAGCCACAGAAGAGAGACATTTAACCCTCAAGGTTCTCTTATTGCATGATCGTTTATTGCATGATGGTATATTGCATAGTGGTGATGGAGTGGCGATGGTGTAGACATAAAAGTCCAAGCCGAGAGTTGTTCTTAAGTTTTAATTAGAGCTATTTTACTTATGACGACCGATGACTATGAACCAACAACAAAACCAACCACTGATTAACCCATCGCTATTATACTTGTGAACCCTAGGTCTGCTCTCTTGGTCTGCGCTCTCAGTTTTTCCACCACTCCCTCGGTCTTGCTTTCTTCCAGTATATATAGCGTTCCTCTCTATGGCTATTTCCTCAGGCCAGCACCAGATCGGCTGATCTTCACGTGATCAGTCAAAGTGCGACCAATTTAAATTAACCTGATTCCAATTACCAAGCATGTTTTCTAAACATCACCAATAATCTTATAGTAAAGAATTTTAAGCGTTTGTTTATTTGGACTATGTGACGCCGAAGAATTTGAAATGGACATAAATTGTCCACCATATGTCCACCGACTTGTCTTACGAGTCATCCTTTTTCGGAAATAGAGTTAACCTTTCTCATCAGGACACTCTGATGACACCATGTAACATAATTTGAGAGTTCCCTGACTGAAAAGGTTAACTCTCCCTACGAACTCTGTAACACTCTTGCCAACATGCAAAATAAAGACAAAGAAAATAAGGAATAAAGAAATGTGGAAAGAAATGTCTATACAAACCTCTACACAGCAAGTAGGATGTCTTGAGATTGTGATGCATGGCTTAATAGACATTTACAAATTAATCTCAAAAAGCCTCTGTCTGTACAATGAAAATACAAGCGGGCAAGACGGCACACAAACTCGTGACCTCACATGACTCGTTAATGCTCGTTCCTTATAGACTGATCAAAGAGCAAGGCTATCGTGAACTTTAGAATTTGTGAAATAACTTGAGTCAGACAAAGACAAAGACTCCATTGTAAAAAAAAACGACAATAAAATAACAACCTGCGTCTCTGTACGAAAGGACCTCAAGAAAGTCCAAGGATCTTATTAAAATTTACCAGGTGCAGAGTAGGTTAACATAATAATACACGTATCAACCCAAACTTTGATATTTCTACGCACTAATCTTTCTCACGGACCGGGCGGTACCTACACAAAGCAGACACTATTTTATAATACTCCTACACACACACACACACACACACACACACACACACACACACACACACACACACACAAACACACAAACACACACAAACACACAAACACACACACACACAAACACACACACACACACACGCAACCAAACACACACACAAACACACACACACACACACACACACATACAAACACTCACACACACACACACACACACACACACACACACACACACACACGCACACGTACACACACATACACCACATACACACACACACACACACCAGACACACATCAGACAGACACACACACACACACATATACACACACCAGACAAACACCAGACAGACACACATACACACACATATACACACACCAGACACACAGACACAAACGTTCGCCGACGTACCAGATGTGTATCAGACAGACCTGTGTAGTGTAGATGGAAGTGTCCTGAAAACAGATGAGGTCAGTGTTGAGACAAAGTGATTTCTATTTCACTGTCCGTCTAGAAGAGCCTTTAAGCCTTTACTGAGAGGACATTGAACTAGGGACAGGGATCGTGTGGTAGAGATAGGTTGGAGGGGGGTGGCAGAGACGACACTAGGCCTAGAGTTGCCAAAAAAAAAAAAAATTCATTCNCCCCCCCCCCCCCCTCACCGCCCAACGGCACAAAATACCTACCTGCCTTCACTTCCAGGTGTTTCTACCTATCATTTTAGCCAGGAAGATTCTGGTATCCTAGTCTGGGCACTCCCAGTCTCTGCATTCAAGATAGTCTAGATCTAGACGGCACCAGCCTGAAAATGACTCAATCCCGTATCATTTCCGCCGCGACTTGTCAAAAACAAGAATCTAGTCTGAGGGAGAAAACAATTTATAGCTTGTGGTACACTTTCTACGATCACAAAGCCGCACAAATAGAAAACAGAAATTATTGTAGTTGTTGCTGTTGTTGTTGTTGTTGATGTTGTTGTTGTTGTCGTTGTTAAAAATAATTTGGACTTGTATAGAGGTAGCCCTCTTCTTCAGTCATAATTTGGCAAAACAAAGAAAAGTTGCGTGAATTTTAAGGGTGTTTTCTGACTCAACGGGCAAACTGCATGGAAAGCTTTGTCTTTTGTTAAAAAATGATAGATCTAGATCTAGATTGAATATAATGATGTAAAAAAAACTCTGTCTTCAACTCTGTTGCAGTTATTGTTTGACAAGACACACACTAGCATATTATTATAGACCACTTGAGGCTATCGTTCCGGTAGCTTTCCAGGTTCTAATTTTTAACTTTATGGAGGGCAAAATGTCGGCTTCTTTCCAGACGTATGCTTTGCACCATTTCGCAAGAATGCATTGTATGCTTTACATCGACCTCAGAATATGCTAGAGCGTTCCAAATGTTTTCAACAAGAACAATATCTGTCTGAATTCACAGATCTAAGGTTATGTCCCTTCTGATTGTGCAATTCCTTAACTTCCTTGACGGCAGCATCTTATTTGTTTCCGTAGGGCGGGGGCCCTGTGTCCCCATGTTGTCCAAACTTTTGGAAATCACATGACCGTTTAGTTCTCCTTCTGAAGTGGCCTGTAATATGAGGGCTCGACAGAAAAAAATTTACAGTGTTTGTCAACTTATCAATCAAATAAAATCATGATGTACGACTTTGTACAAACAAGATGTCAGGGTCACAGTGTAATATATTTATATTATATTTCAGAGCAAAGTTGTGTAGTGGATGAATTAGAACCGGCCATGTTGATATGATAATTCAATTAAATGTGATCTCTAAATAAACAAATATGATAAAAATCACTCCCTTCAAATAGTCATTGGTATATCATCCATTTTTTTAATGCATAACATTCGTATAATTGGGGTTTAAGCAGCTGATAACAGAGAAAATGGCTCATTACAATCACATGATGTAAAGTTTTCTCAGTGATAGAACTTTCTAAATCACTACACTGTATAATCATTAGTCTACATAATTCGCACAGTTCAGATACTCCTACAAATTTTCGGCTAAACGATCATCGTTCTCTGAATGTTTAAGTTGACGATAGAAGTCTATGATCACATCGTCACATCAACTAGGCTAGTTAAAAATTCTCCACCTTATGGCAACTACAAGTCAAGTATGATTCTCCGCCCTATAGGCAACTTTAAGTCGTCGACTATAATCATCCGCCCTATGGGCAACTACTATGATAATTATCCGCCTTGTGACTACATACAGTCAAGGCTTTAATATGGTATAAGCCCCTAGTTCGTGTACACCGGCACTCCTGACTCTGATTCACAGGGCGTCCGTGTCGCCGACCCTGGCAGCCTGAGACACAATAAATTAACATTATATTCAATTGACAATTTCATCAGTATACATTGATAATAAATACTGTACTTACGTCCTTTTGCAGTCCCATTTTTACTTGTCTACTAACTTGCATCCTCCCGCCCACTTTTTGCACCTCTCTACCTCCTTACTATTTATACTTTCATACGTAGTATGCAATACCCTTCCAAGTAGCTAATAATTCACCCTATCTAATGCTATTCCTTCTTTAAATTACTAAAATATTACTGTCTATATAACACATATACACATATCTCCTGAAATGATCGCGAATTGCAAATGCAACCTTACATTTACTCACCATTCTGACTGGCGTCAAAAGATTACAAGGGCGATCCTCGGGAACCCTGCAATTTCACATGTCAAACTTGGATCGCTAGTACAGATATTGTAAGTGCTAGGGCAGAGCCGCCTTACTACTTTTACTCGGTCCTTATATACCCTGACACTCAACCTTCCCAAGTATCCCAGACATCCACTCTCTGCACGCTTTTACTCAACTTCCAGTCTACCATCCAGACAAACTACTCACTCTGTCTTGATGTACATCATGCTGCTTGTGACAGTATTTTATAGGCGGAGTTTTGAGATATAAGAGGTGAATCGCAGATGGCAGTCTAGAGAAAACTCCAGAACATTGTTATAATTGAAATCGAATATTATTAAAATGCCTTAAACTTATCACTACATGATGACGTTCAAAGTGAAAAGCTATACCAATAATAATAATAATAATAATGATAATAATAATAATAATAATAATAATAATAATAATAATAATATCAAATGATACTTAGAGGTCTAATGTGGATAGTAATTAATACTTTGATCATTCCGTGTTCATTGATTCATGGTTGTTTTGTTTCTGTATTTCGACTCTTACAATATTAAGTGTATTCGAGCATCGATTACACGATTAAGATTTTACGATTTCCCGTCCCCCGAATCAGCAACTTTTAGTCTAGAAAGACTATAGAGTTCATCTCGAGTTTCGGGTCGTATTTCGCTTGATGAATATTGGAACGTTTTGGTGCGAAACTATGGTGCAGTTCCCTCTGAACTGATAGTGGAAGATTGCACTCCAAAGTGTAAAATGGTGCGTGGAAGGAAAATAGGAACTTGAATGTATATCACACTTCCTTGTGATTGATACAAAGATGAAGGACAACTACGCAAAAAGTCTAGAAGTATATTATATCTTTTTAAGTCTGTCCAAGCACTGCCGTGTGCTAGTTTGTCAAAGACCAACTCCCAAAAGATAAGGAACTAGAGTCGTTGCGGTAGTTTTCGGCATCATTCCTTCAGTCTAGCATGTCCACAGGAAGGCGTAACACAAGGTTTTTGTTGTGCAAATCTTGCAGAAAAAAGAGAAAAAAAAGATATGGGTCTTTCAGGCCATTTTTTTTTGGGTCATAACTGAGAGAATCTATGGTTCATATTATTCTGTAGAGTCTATCAACGATCGCTGAAAATCAACCCATAGATGTGAGCGCCCCTTGTGGTAATACACCCTTGCAGTTTAGTCATAATCCTTCTTTATTACTTCTTTTTGGTTATTTTCCTTGAATGAAAACGTCAAACGTGTGCATAGCAATAATAGCATGCATTTTCAAGAAACACCCGGCGGTCGTGTGGATGAAATCGGCTGAACCAACCTCTAGATTATTACAATGGACGAATATCACATGACAGCTGTGTTCGATTACTAACAAAATCCTGTGATGGAAGGGCCTGGCAGAGGCGTAACAATATTTTCGAGAGATAGCAGATTTTAGGTAAAATATCCGTTTTTTGTTGGGACTTGAATTATTGTACTTTCTTTGCTACAATTAAAAAAAAAAATTAACAGATGTACTTTGCAAACTGGTTCATATTAATTGACAGCCACAGAGATCTTGAGATGTTGTCTGCCGCAATGTTCTCAAAGCGTACATTTTTTTTTCCTCTTGTGGCAATAACTTAGGTTCTCTACAGCCTCTCACGAGAATTTCCGGAATCATGAATCTCTTCTTTGATAGTTATCAGCTCAATGAGCTCATAGATACTTCTTTGCATACATTCAGTAAATTGCACACACGGGAATGATGATTAATGTCGATGTGTCAGGCTCCTTGTTCTCCCGTGATTTTGTGGTATCTCTATCCCATCCACAATAAGGATGGAGCCGCCCCTGATTATTAATTTTAGAAACTGTAAAATTGACGAATTCCATGCCGCCAGAGCCGTCTTTATTTTACACGAGGCTTCACTTCTATACAACTATGAATAACATAATATTCAAGATGAGAACGTATATTTCACAATCTTGAACTTTCAAAACGCAAATGATAAAAAGTATTCGAACATGAAAACTTTTTCGATTCATCGTCAATTACCAACTGGAGATGGGCGATTCTATACATTTTGGAACCGAGTCGATTATGACACTGGAATTAGAAGAATGAAGAACGACTCCAAGTACTTGCAAGAGAAATTTAGCGTGTTACAAATGAAGGCGAGATGTCGGCGCTGGGATATCAGTCTGGGATACATCAGTAGAGTTTTAGTGACCAAGAAAACAAGAACATTTCACTCTCTATATAATTACCTTGTATGACTAAAACATTTTACATGAAAACTAATGGAATAGGGAGAGTTCTACAAGACAGCCAGTGCTTGGCAAGACTAAGGAGTTGTGCGACACCCAAGATTGTGAGTTCCTAATGTAAAATATACTGACTGGCATTACTTACAATGAATTAACTTAATCACGATATCATTCACAGATGTCGCTGTCATGAAATCTTGCAAGTTTGTTCCAAGAAAACTAATACTCGTACTCATTCAAATGTGTGAGATTCATGCGTAATAATCGCTAGGTTTCAGTGAAGAATTATATAGTCCATTTATTAAAGATTTTGGTATCGATTCTATTCCAGTACTTAGGATCCATTTCCACCAATTCCTGATGTGAAAGAGGGCAGTTAGCACTGGAATCGGAATCGCCCTATCCCTAAAATCAGTAGCAGACGACATCAACAATGGTGCTGGGCGACACCTCCAAACTTTGTTATTCACGATTACTGATTTCTCTAGCTATATGTAATCGATTAAAAGATTTACTTGACAGTTTCCACCCATGATATTATGCCATTTTCTTAGGGAAGAGGGTGAGATGGAGGAAGGGGATGGGGATGTTGGGAGGGGAAGTAGAATGTAAATTGATAAGGCCAGAAATTAATTGTAGTTATGAGAATAATTATATGTACTTTAGACGAGAAATTCACGTGTCATCAGCCAGTGAAAAAGTTTTGTTAGTGCCTCGCGATCGTGTCTGCGTGTTAACGTGTCAATATGATATGAATAGAGCGTAGTAAGATCTCATCTACACAATGTTTCAGACTTAATCAGACGTTAAACCTTAGTTGTTATGTCAAGTGTTGCTGTAGATGTTGGCTGAGTGACACTACAGGAGAGAAGAGAAGGACCGGGAAATGAAGGGGAAAAAATATGTTTTTTTGTAATCATGTCTTCTAGAGGCGGTTATTGTTTCTTGCAGTTATCATTTTTTTCATGCAGGCGTTCAGTATTCGAGCAGTAAGCAAATAATCAAAAAGTAATTAGTAATGAGCATTTTCCAAAAGTAATCATAATAATTGAGTACTTTTACCTGAATACGCCCAGCACTATCCAAAGCAGTCTTGGGGAAGACTCGCTTTACTAGGTGGTCGCGAATCCGAATACAAATCTATACATGATTCCTGAATACAAATCCGATTTTAATTCTAAAGGTGAGGGAAAGGAAGTGTGATCATACTCAAGTCATTTCCATAGACAAAGCAAAGTGACAATATAGAGAACGCACATTACTAATGGTGTTCCCAAATTTGATAGAATCAAGAACAAATTACATTGAAACAAGAGTATGTTGCATAGATCTAGACCTGGGCCTCCTCGCTGAAAGAAATAAGATGTCCAATGTTGATTCATTCAAAGAGAGAAAGAGCATGAATACCTGCCATGAGCCAACTCACGACTACCGAAAAAGGGAGGATAATCCAGGGGGAAATCTGGACATTTTCAGAAAAAGAAAAGCAAGAAAGGCAAATCTGGGCCAT
The DNA here is from genome assembly GCA_033807755.1 of Ellobium chinense. Taxonomy (NCBI): domain Eukaryota; kingdom Metazoa; phylum Mollusca; class Gastropoda; order Ellobiida; family Ellobiidae; genus Ellobium; species Ellobium chinense. The sequence goes on from JAWQUT010000915.1 coordinate 123,019, forward strand.
TCCTTGCTAATATCAGGTGAACATTTTCATAATTATTTTTCCAGTTTGAAAGTGGGTTTTTAGGGAAGAACTAAATATAGATGACATTCCATGGTCTTTAGAATTAATCTAAGGGATCAGGGTTGATAAATAAGAAATCAAAACGAGCATTTTTGGGGCCATTCCAAGCCGAAATTTGGTAAAAATATTGTTAGCGTTACTTGTGTTTCATTAAAGAATGGGGATTTGTGTGTGTCTGTTCATTTCGTCTAAGAGGAGTCAGGGATCCACCCCTGATATCTTTCCATCTGTAATATTTGAATACCCCAGTTTGTATGATACTGTCTAAACTTTACATCTGGATTTCAGAGTCAATTAAAACCTGTTTCTATAACAATGTAAAGCATTAAATCTGTTATAATATTATTATTATATTATTAAGTTTTTTTTTTTGTTTTTTTTTTCATCAGGCACAAAATGCTCCTCGAGCTGCCTGTATATACATTTAAAATATTATTTAGACATAATTTTTTACCCGTTTTTTNTTGGTCATCCTGGACTCTCTAGCTTCCTTCTTCTTCATCTCTCCTTTTCTCTCCATCTCCCTCTCTCTTCTTCTCTCTTCTTGTTTTCTTTTTTCTTTATCTTGGCTTCCGCCTTCTCTCTCCGGGGATCCCTGACCCCTGGGATCCCCTGCATTGCAGGGACTGAGGGGGTGCTACTTACGGCCCTGGGCTTACGTGCGCAAACACTCGTCGTGTCGAAACAACGAAAGGAGATGATGTCTGTAAAAAGGAACCGGTTACAAGCAAAGAATCAATTCAAAAGAATAGCTGAGTTTGGACTCGCAATACCGATTCCTGTATCGATGCCGTCAAGGCATGTAATGTAATGTTTTGGATAGCAAACGACAGATTTAGCAGACTGGAAGAGGTCGACGGCATCTAAGATCAAAGCCTGATACTCATAGACTAAAGATTAGGATTTAGTCTGGATAGTGCTCGGGGCTATGTCGAAGGACAGCACCGCAACGATAAAGATACAGTTCATTTAGTCATAGACAGGTCATGGATTAGATCGATATTTCGACTAAATCGTAGGGGTGGGCGATGTCTGGTATAAAAAATCGATGTTTACATCGATGTTTTGGGCATAAAACATCGATGTTCGAATCGATGTTAGGGGAAACAACCCAGGTTGCCTCCATTGCAAGACCGCCACGACAGACAGACCGAACGTTGTAGTGTAGCAGTCTCATCATAATTATTTTGTTGTTGGGTTTGTTTTTTTTGCCCCACCCCCTCATTTTTTCCTTTTTTAAAAATGAATTTAAAAAAAAATTGTTATTTGTTGGAAGGGAAAGAGAAGATGGGAATAGGATGAAGGATGCAAGTTTCAAATGACCTGTCAGTGGGATCACGCGGAGAAAAGACAGGACAGGGACATGTAAGGATCTCTTTATCGAAATACTCGATGTTTTCAAGAAACATCGATATGTAAACGAGTTTTTCCGAACATTCGATGTATCCATGTTTAGACATGGATGTGCCCACCCCTACTAAACTTGGTGCTGTTGTCAGAGAAAGCCGTGTTTGGTTTAGTGTTAGGGACAGGGCCAGAAAGCAGAAAAAAAAATCAACAACGTACACATGAGAGAACAGAGCGACCTCACAAGAAAACGATAATGTTACTGTCTAGTCTAGACTAGGACCAGTCTAAAATGGTTTGTTTCTTCCCTCATAAACTTCTCTCTACCCTTCAACCTGACACTAAACAAAGCACCGAACCTGTCATCAAACCAGGCACTAGATCTAGACTAGACTAGATGCTAAGTGGGAGATTACAAAGATATTGCCAAAACGTTTGCTAATGTAGATCTCAAAACTAAACTAGTCTAGGCCAGGCCAAGATAATCTAGACTAGTCTATGACCAGGATAGTCTAAGTTGATGATAATGGTAGACGATAATATGTTCAGTTCAACTGTCTACAGCTACTGGATGGTGTTCCTTGTGACACTTTTCGGTACTTGCTGAGGCTGCTGCTGAAGATGGAAATGCTAATGAAGATGATAATGATATACACTAGTGTTTAGGTGTAGTCTATTATATGTCTCCTCCCATCCACAGCTGCTGCACCCACCAAGCCTCGGAGACTACAAGACATGGACGAGGATCAGATGGAAGACAAGGACAAGACTCAGGAATCGGTGTACAACATGTGAGTATTTGGTTTGGAATGTTGTTGTAGTTGTTGTGATGATGATAATGCGATGCTGGTGCAGTTTGGGCTTCTGATGGGACTGGCTGAGTGTGGATTTGATGATCAAATTCTCTACTAGTCTAACCTTCAAGTTAATTCCAAGAATTTTCTCTGTTAGGATCTTTGCACCTAGTCTAGATGCTGCTGTTGATTTTGATGTTGTTGATAATGGTGATGATGATGATAATGATGATGATGATAATAGCCAAACCAGAGGGAATTGGGAGCATGCTTGTGTGTGTATGGGGTGGGGTGAGGGGGGGAGTAAGGAGGGGGTTGGTTGGAGGTTGTGTGACAGTTAGTTGTTGAAAAGAAATGAGTGTTTAGTTGCTGAGTCCTGATCAACTGTTTACCTTCATTGTTATTGTTCGCCTTTGTTCCGTTCCTTGGATAATTTGTGTCTATTCAAGCTTTTCAATTTTCATGACTATTGATGATAGTTTTTTGCAGGGGCGAAGGGTCCATATAATCAAATAATCACTGATTACCAGCCGAAAATGCCGTTGATCGACCTTGGCCTTGGTGGCAAGTTAAACAAGAATACCGCTGAATCCTATTTATTTGCTCTTTGTCAGGCCTATTCTTACTTTGACCAACGTTCAGAACCTGATACCCCTTAAATTTTCTCTGCTCTATTCACTGATTAATAGGGATAAAGAAGAACCTGGACACCCCTACAGCCAAATGTGGAGTGGCCTCACAAAAAAACTCAATGAAAGCAAGAAAATTTCACCGGCTAGTAAAGAAGAGCTGCTAATCAAGGTCTCCGCTTGATTTGTGGAACTTTCACCTATTGCGGTTTAATGTGATGCGGAACAAAAATAACATATTGGTAAAACGAGACACTGTTCTACAGCATTTAATGAAATTCATTATTATCAAGGACCTCTTTATTCGACAATAATTAACACGGTTGCTGACAAGTGACATGCCTTCAGTCACAAGTTTACAACCACTTTTATTTTTCGCTCAGTTTAGAAATGAATCCACACTTACAGAAAGCCACATGAACAGTCTCACCACACACGTATCTCCATTCACAAGCCCAGTGCTGGTGTTACCACGTTGCCTATTTTATAGTGCAATGTAGCTGATTCCCAAAATCTTTGGTTGGGGAAAGCACCTTGGGGTAGATTTACTTTTTTATGCAGGAGGTTTCTGACTTTATGAAACATACAAACTTATTAAATGAACATAAATTCTTCTTGGGAAAAATCATGAATGATAAAACGTCTTGGAAAAGTAATTCAGTTGGCCCCCCTGTTCTCAAAACCGACAAGGTTTGATGATGGCAATACTCATATAGGCCTACCCACCCATTTGCAAAAAGGTAGGCTGACACGCCGTAAAACACAAACTCAATCAATCAATCAATCAATAAAATTAGTATCTTCTTGTTTTAGGTCTGGATATTTGGCTAGAGGTGGAAACGGGGGAGGGGGAGGGAGTCGCTGAGCATAGAGCGGTTTGTCTAAAGATGTTAGTCAGTCTGCTACCCAAGCAACCAAAGGTCATTCTTTTTAAAGCTTGACAGATTGTCACTCCCCTACGGTCTGGATGGGTTTTTCCTGCAAGGTCGTGTTCCCAATGTTTTGTTTATTAGCCTAGGCCTGCTAGGTCTAGCCTAATTGGACCTAAATTCTACAATTTTGGAGCCATTACACCCTGGTGAGTGATAATATACATGTATTTTTGTGCGATCCTGGCCTTGTAACTAATCTGTACTTTTTGTGTGCCTTTTCAGCCAACCTGTTTCTAACTACTCAAACTTTTGTTGTAGCTTTTCAGGAATTGTGATGATGCCTACGGATTTTTTAAGTCCATACTCTGTGTTACAGTATCATACTGTGAACATCAAATGTGATTCTACGAACGGGTATTTCGACTAATACCGCATGCGTAACTATAAGTGACAATCATGTTCAACTATGATTACCCTGTTGAGAAAGTCAGCCTTCGCCCCTGGTTTTTTGTTGTTTATTTAAGACATTTTTCATTCTTACCTCATTCATTTTCTACACCTGAACAAAGACGCCAGTCCGAACATTTGTGCATTAAATTTGTTAAATTGTTATAGTTTTCTTGCTTTACTTATTTACATCCAAAGCGGATAAATGTTTTGCAAACAATGATGATGATAATAGGATAATAATAAAATAATGATGATATCTTGATCAGTCCACAGTAATCACAAGACTAAACAAGCCTAATAATATTATTAGTGATACTGATAATGATGATTATAATAATGAATATTATTATGATTAATGATAATACTAATAAACCATGTGTATGCCCACAGGTGTACTTGACGAGGAATATTTCCAACATGAAGGTGATTTGCTGAAGAAGAAAGAGGACTGTGAGAAAAATCCAGGACATCTGATGTTTATTTCAGTTTCAGACTTTAAACAGGAAAATCTTCCTGAAGACTACCATGACCAACTATGGTGGGATTACATCCAAACTGTTGTTATCTTCTTGACTGTACGTGTGGTTGATTGCTACACCAGTACAGCCAGGCCTGATGACTACGCGGATGCTCACCTCAGAGGTTCAAAGAATGGGCGGGTTGGAAGTGGGTTGGTGAGTAGAGTGCCCAGGAAGTTCACAGAGGAGGACGGTGAAACTTGTCCTTGTAC
>JAWQUT010000916.1:25880-37470 GCA_033807755.1 Ellobium chinense
GAGGGAATTCCTACAATTTTACTGTGAAAAAGAAGAAAACCAGGCATTTTCACCATTTTACCTTACATTCAACGATTTCCCCTAACAACTTACGAAATACAATTCTCCCCTCCGTATGGGAAATATGGCTTTTTGTAACTAATTTACCCGACTGTAGGGGAAAATCCCTACGAATGGCAACCCTCGCCCAGACTCCCGTTCCCTCCAAACAAGGCTTCGTCTCAGACGGGCTCTGTCTGCTGGTCAAATATTGACCCAGCCCCAAAATGGCATTGATAAACCTTGTGACATTTGATTCCTGGAGTATGGGGGAAGACTGGTCAACATCTAGCCTGATACTCCTACGAATACACTCCTACTGCTTCTCTCGACTTCTTGTCGTCAGTGGCGAATTTTAGGGGGCAGGCTGGATGGGCTATGGGCAATGTACAATGGACCAGAGGCCCTTGGTGGGCTGTGACCCAGGGGCGTTGCTGTTAAGACTTATGGGGCCCTGCGCAAGAGTACGGGAAGTTAGTTTTTTTTTTGTGTAAAGAATAAAATAGAGGAGGAGAGAGGTCTGAGAGAGAGGGAGGAGTGGGGATATAATGATAAGTAGAGCCCGCGCCTAGCTCTCTCCCAGGACCGCTTTGCTTCTTTCTGCCTGTATGTTTGGTCCATCTGTCCTTCTTCCCAAATTCTTGTCCCTTTCCTCATCTTCTCCTTCTTTCGTCTAGCCTCTCCGTCCTCCCCCGCCCCCCCCCTNTTTTTTTTTTTGCACTTTCCTTCTTCTGATTTCTGACTCTTCTATGTTGTTCTTTCAATGCTCTCTTTCTCCTCATCATCGTTTTAATTTAAGTTCTTCGTCGAGGAGAAAGGAATTTCCTAGCGACTTGGAGATTCCGGGAAGAACAGTTGGAAGGGATGGAGAAGAGAGAGAGATGGGAGATACACTGAGAGAAAAAATGGAAAAAATGACGGGAAGAAGAGATAGAAGGAGTGAAGAGACGACTAAAGATTCGAAGGTGTTTAGGAATGAGGACGAGACGGGGGCAGGAAAGAAGGAGTTGTCTTCGCACTCAGTTCTCCACTCCTAGTTTCAAGACCTTGGCTCTCGATTAAAAAAAAAATAGCACATGTAATTATTGAGTAGCCAACAGTATAAGTTCAGGACGTGACCAGCTTCGAAAACACAGCTGCTGGTTTTACGAAGGTGTAAATAAAATACGGGCCCAGATTATTAAATAAAATAAACACAGGCGGGTCTTGAAATTCCAGCCGCAGCCCTTTCTTCATGAGGCACCATCTGTTCACTTTGAAACACACACACACACACACACACACACACACACACACACACACACACACACACACCACACACACACACACACACACACACACACACACACACACACAATAAAAGAAAATTAAAATTGTTGAATTTCAAAGTGAACGCCCCAAACCATTGGTGTCCGCATTAACCTCTCTGTAATTACGTCTTTGACCTAAGTAACTATGTAAGTTTAAATATGTCTTCTGTTCGGAAGTTTACATGTCTATCTGTCTGTCAGACTGTCGGAACATTTTTGTTTTGTCTGTTCATTTGTCCATTTGTCTGCTTATATACTGTTCAGAGTAGTAGCTACATATCCATATTTTGTAATATCAAAACCATCGGTACAATTTACCTGTGAATTGGTAAATTGGTAAATTGTTTAAGTTAATCGTATTGCTGAAGTTGTTGCTGTTGTTTTCGTTGTTACTGATGTTAATTTATATTTAAGACGCTTCTGTTGCTGTTTTTATTGTTGTTGTTGTTGGTGTTGTTGGCATTGTTGTTGTACTTTTTGTTGTTGTTGTTGTCGTCATCATCATCGTTGTTATTGTAGGGAATGATTATATTAAACTGCCACAGTTTAAGGTGACAGCAAGTATCGTTAATCAAGAACCAGCGACTCACAAGCGTAGACAAAGAATCTTGGGAACAAGATTACAAACAATGGGTGGGTGGAAGGACGGGCGTAAATTTCATTTATGACATCCATAAAATATCATTGAGAAGTTGTTAGATGCAATGCAAATTGTGCCACTCTCTCCATGCTACTTTGTGCCCATAAAAAAGAAATTTTACGACTGGGCCGTTTGCCTCTCTCCACTCCTCCGCAAATACTGATTGTGTGGCCTTCATATTTCATGCACTCAGGGGCGTAACGAGGATGATTTTTTAAAATTTTTTTTGAGCAATCTAATTTTAATATCCTACCTGGTTTTTTTTCTTTTGGGTTGGAGTCAATGGCTTATAAAAAGTCAAAAGTTTGATATTTGGCTCGAAAAGAGCCAAATCTGGCAACCCTGGTACAGTCTAGACTACCAGCCTCTTGTCCCCGAAACTAAAAAAAAAAACTTCAGAGGTCGTGCACGGAAAGTATCAATGGCCACTTTTTTTAAAGTTTTCTCTGTACATTGCCTGTGGATGCATTGCTCTGTGAATATGGAAGCTTTGAATCTGTGAGACAGTATAGGCTCCCAAGTTATCGCCGAAAAAAAACAAACTAGTTAACCTTGACAAAATCGTCAATGCTTGTAAATGGCTCATAGGTGAAACTTAACGGAGGTGATGTTTAAATAGTTTAGAAAACATTGAAGATTATTTAAATTGTATTGGGCAAATACATAGCATGTTGATAATATCAGATTCATAGATTACATGGACGCTGCGCCCCTGAAGGTGATGCCTTCATTTTTCATGCACCACATGTAGAACACTTGGTAATGATCGTCTTCAAAATGGCTTCCAATAAAAACTTCAGACATCTTAGCAGCACTCTAGATCTAAATGTAGAAGTCCGGCGTCCATTTCTGTGAATAATTTACAACACAACATCCTCAATTTTCTACCTGGTCTGGGTTTGGCATGGATATTTCAGAGATCTATACATGGCTATGTCGCTGTTATCACTCTCTCTCTCTCTCTCTCTCTCTCTCTCTCTCTCTCTCTCTCTCTCTCTCTCTCTTAAGTCATTACTGTCACTATGCCCTGTAGACTAAATTTCTCCGCTAAGCCTTGTCAGTTCCATTCAGGCTTAAGGCATAAAAACGCTGATGTTGGTTTATAGTATAGAGAGAAATAAAGGACAGAAGTAGAGAGACACTGGAAATATCTCAAGAGAGATACTGACACGGACAGAAAACAGAGGCTCAAACAGAGAGAGACGATGAGAGGGAGGATGGGGAATACTAATTTAACGACACTATAAGGAGAGAGAGAGAGAGAGAGAGAGAGAGAGAGAGAGAGAGAGAAAGAGAGAGAGAGAGAGAGGCACATACATGCAGATGGACGGGAAAAAAAGAGAGGCAGAAATGGAGAGAGAGAGGACTGAGAATTGCTCAGCGAAATAGAGACAAATAAATAGGCAAGTGGGAAGTGAACAGAGAGAGAGAGAGAGAGAGAGAGAGAGAGAGAGAGAGAGAGAGAGAGAGAGACAGACAGACAGACAGACAGACAGACAGACAGACAGACAGACAGACAGACAGATAGAGAGAGACAGAGAGAAAGTGAGAGACAAAGGATAGGGATTACTTGTTTGTAAAACCCCCAAAGGATTCACATCCCTCTTTCGTGTCTTCCGGATATCACGCAGTGAAGTCTAGGTATAGAGCGACTGCGCATGTCCGAGACACCGTCTCACCGGAAGGAAGCCTCCTGGGTCCAGAAGCCAGACGTGATTATTTTTAAACTTCCGTGCCTCACTCTGTCTAGCATGATTACCTCCCCGCTCTCAAACAAGTTCCCTTAACCCACCCACAAAATAAAGCGCTCCTGAGTTCGTCTTTCTTCCTCTTTTGGCTAATAGTGCTCTAGAATTATTACATAGGAGATCTCTGATGGATTAGTTATTTGTTCATACCCGTTGGTTCAACCAAGATCATGTGATCTTCGGTCTTTCTGTAAAAGCATTCCTACTTGCATGCACTCATCGACCCCTCTGACAAAATGGCCGGCAGAATGATGTCATCAGTTTGTTGTATTTGTTTTGTATTGCATTTTGTACTTTGCTGGAAACGAAACAGTTCTGTCTTATGTGGACAATAAATTGTATCTTATCTTATCGTACCTTATCTTATCCTCTTAACAGTCCTCTGACAAAATGGTGTCCAGCTGGGTAAGACCTATCACATGTCCCAGCGCCAGATGTTAGATCCTGGTGATGCATAGATTCTAACACTTTCCTGCAGGACCGTCGAAACTGCCTTGTTGGGAGAGATCCCACTCCCTCCCTTTTCCTTTATACTACTGCAGAGCCCCTGATTCTACCTCATCAACACCAAGGTTTAACGAAGTTTATTGGGAAAAGGCCCAAGCCACAAAGTGGTAAGTGGACATACATAAAGACATATGACTGTACTGATTAAATTTCAAACAAATATTCATCAACCAAGAAATCAAGAAATCAACCAACTAGTCAGCATATCAGTCAATTGATCAATCAATCAATTATTCCACTCATAAATCCATTCTTCCTAGCATTCAAATCCAACATCTACAGGGCACACACTTGGACTAAATATTTACAAAACACCTCTCTGAATAAATTCCAGACGATGTTCTTGACTCAACTATAGAATGAAATTTAGCATTGTTGTGGACGATGTATTGGACGATCCTGTGCTTCCTTGTGCTATCCTGCTGTTGAAGGCATTTTCTGTTTTCAGGCATTCTCTATAAATAGCGCTTTTTGACGTCACCGACATGTTGAATTACATCCTTAATTTCCCTTTGTTATTGTTTTTTTTTTTCCATATGCAGTCTCTTGCAGGATAATTATACTCAGTCCTAAAACATCCCTGATATTCATCATCAAGGAAGACATATTTTGGGGTTGTTTGAATGTCCCTGAATAGGGCAGACTTCTCTATGGGGATAATAAATATTGTCATTGAACCAGTCCACCAACCGCACCCCAATACTTTCGACTCCACTGCTAACCCATCATAGAAGGTATTGAAATCTCTAGGAAGTAAAATGTTCAAAGTTGGAGGTAGGGTTGCCAGCCTTTTTCGAGCCGGAGCCAAATCACAGACGAAAAAAAGCCAAAGAATAGCTATAATATGTCCAGAAAGGGCCTGCTGGGGCAAATTGTCTATGTAATGGATACATACGTAATATTATAAATATCATAAACCTGCATAACAAGAGCAGCATACTAAGAAATCATTGTTAAATGGAAATAGTGATCGCTCTTCGATTTGTGTTCATCGGACTTGAAATACCAGTTTGAGAAAAGTAAAAGAATTGTTTGTATAGGAAAATTAGATAATTTTAACCTAAACTCCGTTGGAGCCTCAAAAGAATAAAAAAATATCCACTAGTCAGTTGTTTGGGAGCCAAATAGTTTTTAAAATAACCAAATATCTGGTATTTGGCTCCAAAAGAGCCAAGTCTGGCAAAGCAACTCGTAGGAAGTAAAATGTCCTACGACAACAAGAAACCTTTCAACCCACAACTATGTGACATTGGACTCTAAATTCTTCAGATTCAACAAATTCACCATTAATTCTTACAAAAATCCGAGTGTTCAGAGTGTAGAAGGATATTCAATATGATTACATTTTTGAGAGTGAAACTGGAAATTTTGAAAATACTAATGGCGTTTGGGTCACATGATACATCGCTGACGTTGCAACTGATTCTTCATATGATTTGACAGTGATGTAGATTCAATCAAGGGGCAGGGTAATAAACAAATATGAGCGGAGACTAGCAATCGCTAGCTCTATGGATTTCCACATGGAATATCACTGTGCTCTTATTGCCACTTTACCAACTTGGTATTTACATCTGTGAACTTCATCTACATGTCGGCTTAAAACCATATAATAATGTATATGAGATTTCTTAAGTTTATGTACCATTGCCAAGCATTGTCGCTTTTCCTTATTATTACAATCCCTAGCAGAGTAACCATTCAATAACTTCCTCGGAAGCATACAGTGCCATGCCATGTCATAGATGGTGATCACCAGCACTCTGCATGATGACGATGTCTTTCACTGCCAACAGCTAAGTACCCATTTTGCAGACGGATGGGCTGAGGAAAATCGGGATCAATTACTTTCCAAAGGTGCTTACTGGAATCGAATCGATAGCCTTTTCATCTTAAACCCAGCACCGTAAATACTCAGTCAAGTCGCTTCGCAGATTAAATGTGTACAGTCAACGGAGTCAAGTAAGAATTCCGCTGTTCTGATGCCATGTGTGTTTTTATACGTAGTGCCGCCATAGCGTTGTTATGATTTTCAACGCTTTTGGACACATTACAAACATGCACATAACGTCTCTCACTCCCTCTTCTCTCCAAACACAATTCTATACTATAAAAATATAATTGCTTTCACATGCGTCAGTCTCCCTGTTATGTATGTTATGCCCGAGAAAGCCAAACAGAAGATGTCTGTATTTACATAGAGAAGTAGTTCCTACTGTGCGCCGCTGCCAAGACAATGATTTAGGATTCCATACCGAAATTGTTACAAGAACACACACATACACACCCACAAAGAGAAAAAAAAACTTACAGCTCTCTATGAGCTCTTCACCTGCATGCATGTTCGTGAGTGCGTTTAGCCCAGAGGTTATCAACAACTTAAGAAATGATTATCCCTTAGAGTACAACATCGTGCAAATTCCAGGTTGAAAGGGAATAATGCTCTAGACTGTATTATCAAAAAATACAAAATAAAACAACATTAAACAAAACAAAACATACCGAAACAAAACGAAACGAAACGAAACGAAACAACACAAAACAAAATACGGCGACACGAAACGAAACGAAAGGAACCAAAACAAAACAAAACAAAACAAAACAAAACAAAGCAAAGCAAAACAAAACAAAACAAAACTACGAATTACTGTTTTAACCTATTTTGCTTGATTAGTACCAGATCAAATGATCTTCATTCAGGGGTAGATCAACTCGCTTGATGGCGTGAAAGGAGTACAGCGACCAAGAAAAAGTTGAGATCCCCCGGTCTGACTCTTGCTCGCTCGTCGTTGTGACATGCACACGTGTATGGAAGCGAGCTTTTAATGAGATGCGCATTCCCGGCTATTATTTTCTCATCTTACCCCGTCTCTCAACCATAGCCGAAAGCTACTTATGCACTTGATAGCTAGTAGCATCTCCGGGGTATCCTGACAGAAGGCTTATTTTGGGATTGAATTACCCCATGTGTCTCTCTTTGGCGCTTGCTAGGGACGCAAGCTGTGGGGATATCAAAAATGAAAGTAAAAACTTACAATGATTCACTCCGTAAGGAAGCATGTTTTATAACACCCATATACTGTACATTCCATTCGAAATAACAGGCTACACATGCATGCAACATAACAAGTACTCATTATACATTACCGCGTATCATCATATCCCTCCGTTCTTTGAAAGGGCATGCTCCAGCGATGACTAAACTGCCAACTCACATATTCATGTATTTTGTAGCAATAATGATCAATATTAGAACTAGACATTAATCTTCTGATTAAAGAGCGATGCTACTTTCCCGTTCAAAAAAGTTTAATCATAGTCAGGCTAAAATAATGATATTGTTTGTCACATTTCCCATTAGCACCGGTGCTCAACACAGCTCTGTGGTGTTCAAGGGTTGCGAAGCGGTGAATGATAATGTGAATTTTTTACTTTATTCTGTGGCTTCTTTATGGTGTTCTCACTATCACAAACTGAGCTTGAATTTTTTTTTTACTTAACATAAGATTATAAATATAACAAATTAAGTCCATAACTAAGTTATTGTTGCTCGTAGCGGGGCAGCGCTGTGGTCCCTGTACCTCTGAGACAAGGCTCTGGTATTCTTTTACACCTGAGTAGAATAATGGGTGGAGTTTGAAAAAGGGGAGGGAAGAGGAGGAGGAGGAGGGATAGGGTCGAGGTAGTGACCCTTCACATTGATCCAAAATGCCCCTTTCGATCATTACTGTCGGAAAGTAAACCCCGCCTACCAGAGCACTGTGCTGCAAACACAAGCAACAACTGTTAAAGGGTTCATTTACAAGAGTGTACCTTTACATAAATACATGTAATACTGGAATCTGTAGTCTCTACTTCCCTATTAGGTTACAAATCCAAGCTGCGTTCGCTAGGGCACCGTGTTCTGTACGGCAAGAGAAAGCGAAAGAGATCAGATAGAAAAAAAAAAGGGAGTAAGAGTTCACCGTAACCATTTCTAAACTGTGCCGCAGGCTGATATTATTATGAATAATTCAATTTCCTAATAACGTGTCTTAGTTATAAGCATGAACTCTGCTAGTGAAATAAGAACTGTATGTTGATATAAAGTTTTTCAAAGAAGATTATCCGTAATAAGAAAAGAATAGAACTATATAGCATTTTAATACGCAATACAAACTGTGCTGAATTAGGACAGAGCAGGTAACGCCACACTGATACACTTTAGTCTACAATGGAAGGTAGTGAACCTCCTTAAATCCATACATATTCTGGACTTTGAGTGTTTGGTCCCCGCGGGTGAACGAAAGGGGCTGTCCTTTTACTCTATTGGCTGACCCGTAGAGTGTCTAAGTAATGGAAGTGTGAGTCTCTAAACAAGCCAAGGCGACTGTGACTGGAGAGGAAGAGCTAGAAAAGAGTGCGCCAACTCGAGAGTGGTGTTACTACACTGAAGTCTTTGCCTCATTCATTGGCATGCATACCGCCCGTTGATTCTTGCCACACCCTATCCGACACAAGGCCTTTGATAACAAGTTCCACAAACAAATTTGTATCCGCAGATGGTAGCCGCCATTGTTACCAAGCTCCTATTTCCGATGCAACTATTCAACATATAGATAGATAGATAGATAGATAGATAGATTCACCATTTTCTAACTGACGTCAAAGCTCCTCTCACATCCCATCCCCGTGGATAACTCAAAGGAGCAAAACACATCCCTGTACATAGCTGGCATAACTGGGACGAAACTAAGCAAGCTTGATGTCAAGCTAAACGGTGATCAGAGGCGCGTAATATCAATGCCAGGTTACACAATTTTTCACAGTTCAGCCGACGCACTCCAAAACACGAGCCAAATTACCTCCGCAGGGAATACGCCACTTGCATTACCCAAACCGCAGGGGTTCTCCACTTTTTGAGACAGGTGTACGCCATAGTATCATATTAAACAGTCATGTCAAAAAAAACCAACAAAAAACAACTGAATTCTATAATAAATATCAAAAATAATATGAACTTGACTAAACAATAACCATATGTTATTTGTATGATGTTTATTGTTTTATGTGACTGTCTTATTATTATTATTACGAATGAGATGTATAACATTGTATGACATTGTAAATCAATTTCCCTACGGGGAAAATAAAGTCGTATTTTCATTTTCATTTTTTTTCCAATTAAAAGATCCATGTAATTTTGTAAAGTAAAAACACTCATTCTTGAGGGGTTTTAGATGAAAACGTGGACATTAACGATGGAATATCAGATCATTGCAAGAACTGCATGAATTCTGCATGTTGGTCGCTACGAAGGATGCATTCAGCACCAATGCACTAATGTTATTCTTACTATGAGAGATCCCATCGTTAATGCTCAAACTCACAGTTATCTTGTATGTTACGTGTTTATTAGAAAAAAAATAGTTCTAATTGCAAGGGGGGTGGGGGAAGACTGATGGACGTTTACACATGATCCACATATATTTTGAATGAAATATAATTATTGTTGTGTTAGACATTAAAAGTCGTGAATACTTTTTATTTTTTTAAAATAAATTCTGTGGGTGACCTAGGTTTGTCTGGGTCATGATTTCGCTTTGTTTTCCTCGTTTAGTGAAGTAAAACGACACCGTAGTAAACAAAACGTAAAGGAAAAAGTAAACAAAGGCATGTTGCTAGGCAACACACCGGTAGAATCAAAGGTACTGACTATAAGAGCAAAAATTGGACATTGAATCAAAATCTTCGCCACTGTGGCGCATATGTGAAACTCAAACCGCTTACACTCGTCTATCGTGGAGAGCATATCGGTTCTGATTATTCATATACTTTTGATACCAGGAACTTTCGATTGAGTATTCGATCCGCTTCATATTATCCTCACTACCAAACTAGCTCCTGGTTTCAGCAGTGCAAACCTCACTATGTAAAAAGGTATGGCGGGCGTCGAAAGGTTTCGGAAATATCGGGTCAAAATTAATTTCGATCCTTTTCTAAGCTTCAGTCCCAAACTATCAACCTTTGTCCTCACTGCAAAGTCTATCGGTATCAGAAGTATCGAGAATATCGGAATTATCGAAAGTATGGAGTACCAAAGCGTATCGAAAGTATCGAAATGTCCACCCGCCACTAAGTTTTAACATCAAAATAGAATCGATATTTCCGTTACTTAGAACTTGTAGGCTGAATATCACGATACTGAAAAATTCAGGTATCGGCCCACCTCTACCCGTCTGCCTAGACATAAAGAGCCATGGAGATTTTTCCCTCCCTGGTCTCCTCCTACCTCCTCATATACACACCGTCGTTCCATCTCTCTCTTTGATACCCAAAGCCCATGTTTTAATACAAACTCTGTGAGGAATTGGACTTTAGCGTATCCGGTATCTTTTTCCCATTAGTGGACGCCAGTGATCGATAAAGCTGGTGCGATATCAAATTTCAGATAAATTGGATCTTTGTGAGGCATCTTGACAGGAGGGTGGGTTTAAAACACAGGAACAAGGTGACAGGAACTCTGCAAGAGATGAGGTGAGGCGAATAGGATCAGAAGAAAGACAGAAAAAGAGAGAGAGAGAGAGAGAGAGAGAGAGAGAGAGAGAGAGAGAGAGAAGGCGAAGGAGTGAGGCAATGGGAGGAGATAGGAGGGAAAGGAGAAGAAATGAGGTATAAGAAAAGGTAGATGGAGGGATGGAGAAGAGATTGAGGAAAGAGTGGGAGATTGATTAAGAAGAAGAAAAAGTAGAGAAGAGAAGATGGAAGGGTACGAGAAGAAGGAAGGAAGGAAAACAAGAGGAGATGGGAAGAAATTTAAAAAAGAAACATAGGAGGAGAAAAGTAAATGGAGAGAAAAAAGATGAGGAGGAGTAGAAGAATGGAAGAGAGAAGAAGGACAAACAGCCTAGAAAGATAATATGATGTTGAAAGAGGAGAAAGCTGTCAGGGGCGCAACAAAAGAAGAAGAAATGGAGAGGAATGGGAAGGACGGTGAGAAAGGGAAAGGCCTTTTCGTTATCCTCCCATTCATTATCATCATCTTCATCATATAAGAATTTTAAAGTTAGGACGCATAGAACGGGCGTAGAATTTTGTTTTCACGGGTAAATATTATCAAACAGAATTAATAACGCAAATTTTCGAACTGAAAAGGATTTTATCAGACATATTACTATTCTATATTGTCATCATTGTCATCATCATCATCATCATCATCATCATCATCATCATTGTCATCATCATCATCATCATTATGATTTCATCGGCATCAGCGATGATTTAATGTTATTTATAAATTAGCAAAAGAAAATATATTCAACTGAACAACTCATTCTGCTTCTCGTAACACTCCCCTCCCCCCCCCC
>JAWQUT010000916.1:37480-54396 GCA_033807755.1 Ellobium chinense
CTCCCCTCCCTAATAAAACACCGAGAGAAATAAATACATTGCAAAATAGTATGCACAGAATAACTTGACCATGTAGTTTGAATAGCTGTAATACTGCATCTCATTTGAAATAAACAAAAGTAATGAATTTTTTTTAAACTCATCACAATCACCGTCACACACACACACACACACACACACACACACACACACACACACACACACACACACACACACACACACACACACACACACACACACACACACACACATTATTACGAATTTAGCTGATAGAAGCCCGACACATTATTTAACATTACATCGTCTCTAATGGTGCAACATTCATCATTTAGCATAATATTTATCATCATTTTCTTCATAACACTCACACCCACTAATCATAGAATATTTATTATTTAAATGATGTACAGTATTTTAAATAGCCTGTTGGTCCGCCATTTTGGATAAGACGCCTCTTAGACCCATTTCTGGAAGTTAGATTTTCTTGGATTCCTTGTGGTCATTTAATGACACTCTGAGGAGTCCAAGACAACCAAAGTATGAATGCTGGGAATTTGTTCAAGGTATTAATAGACATTTTCATTTCTTTCTTTTTCTTCTATGTGTAATGCTGGTAGCTATTCAGTTTCAATTATTATTTTATGGTTTAAGAAGCACTGTAGAAATATTGTAGAGCTTGGGCATTCACGAAGGGATCTCTTACCATCGTAAGAATTGCAATGACACTGCATGTTGATAGCTACTGAACTTGCCTTCAGCAGGAATGCGGTAATGGAATTCTTACGTTGGAAAGAGATCCCATTGTTAATACGCGAGCTTTCAATAAACTTATTATAGTCTATAATTATATATTCGATACATATAAATATGTAAGTGTAAATATTGCATACAAAACATTCACTCTGCGCCGTTGCTGTTGTCGTCTTTATCCTCACTCCATCCATCATCATCGGTTTTATCATCAACCTCATCCACATCACCGGTGTTGCTGTGCATGATGATGATTTTGAACATGAAGAAGAATGATAATGTTATGATGGTGGCAGTGGCAGTACGATTTATTTTTAAAATAAAAAACAGTCTGCTCCTCTTAATCACAACTTTGCGGAGATTCTGTTATCTCAACAAACACAAAAAAGTTGCAGTTAAGCGGAAAGTAATTTTGCAGAGCTAGCTTTGCAGTATTTTCACACGATAGAGACGGAGACAGTGTTACACGTGAAAGAAATAACGTCAGCCATTGACACGCCTAGACTGTCCAAAAAAAAGCAAACCATGTTGCAGTTAAGTGAAATGCGATTTTGCAGAGTTGGCTTTGCAGTTTCTTTCACTTTAACCAAAAGAGACGGAAACATTGTTAAAATGTGAATGCAGTAACGTCCGCTATTGTCACACCAAGACTGTGCCGTCTGTCACGGTATTGCTATACGTCACGGTCGCTTAGCATAAGAACAATACTTGAGATCATTCAGTTCTTTGTTGTGCACGACCGCAGCAAGGGACACATTTGACGTTCAATTCACATCGATCGGAAGCTGTGCCATCGACCTTAACCCTTGCAGAAATTAAATGCAATTGTTAAAGATTTCATCAAAGAGGAAAAATTGATTTGTTTTTTGTTAATGTATACAATGCATTCATCTGTACCCTGAGGTTTGCGTTTTTTTTGTACACAGTGTGAGGGATTGAAGAAGTGCCAACAGAAGTGCAGGAATTAAACAAAAAAAAAACAAAATAAATAAATAAAAAAATCCTTTTGAAGAGAGTTTGACTCAGATCAGCTGCTAGAGAATCAAGAACAAAATTCCTTGATTTTGTTTATTTCCGAAACAAATTGTAGAAGTACATTTATGTACTAGTATGATGTATAAAGTAAAGATCTATATAAAGATTTCCTTATTATGAAATCTTATCATCTTGACTCATCTTTGAGCGTCAACATTTATTTATTTATTTATTTGTTTGTTTATTTATTTATCTATCTATTTATTTATGTATTTATTTAGTTATTTACAGACAGCACCTTACTTTTGGGAGCAGACAGGTCGTGGTGTCTATTTACAAATATCATGGTAACATAATGATATTACAAGTAAATTAATCAGTAGTATTATTTAACATTAGAATCAAATGTTATAAAATCACTTTCACTCGGCCCAGTCTTCATTAAGACAAAAAGAAAATACCACATCAGAGAGCTCATATTTATAAATCGCACCTCGTGTCGCCCAATAAAACTGGTAATTTAGAAAACGGGCAAAGGGCCATAATCGTTTCAAATACTTATTACCATACAAAATTAAAAGTGACAGGTGTATCTAACGGTAGATTTTCAAAATCGCAATGTTCTCGAAAAAATCCGGAAAAATCCGAAAAAATTAACCATAACTAATTTTGAGTCCCTCAATTATTACATCATATTTTACTCACAAAAACGAATCCTTCACATACTCGATTTGTGGATAAATTCATAGGCATAAATTTCAAATCCATGTGTTTCCTCTGTACTCTGAAACTTGAAGAAGGAAAGAACAGATGAGTATCTCTAGGATTTGAGTTCTATCACGCAAAATGTGCTCGTAATTGCTACCGCGGAAGAAAGGAATATGGTTGTAGCTGGAAAGCTGCAAAGATGAGTGATTTGTTATTGCAGAGTGGTGGAGCTATTGGGAAGCTGTAGGAAGACCGACATGAATTGGGATGTTAACGAGCGTAAAGCTTCAAGTACTAAAGCCTATCTCTTTCGTGGTCAAAAGTAGAGAGCTTGCGCATTAACGATGGAATCTCTACTATAAGAATTACATTAGGGCGTCGGTGTTGAATACACCCTTAGCAGCGTGCAACATGCACAGTTTTTGTAATTCTAACGATAGTAAGAGATCTTATGGTTAATTACCCAAGTTCCCAGGAATCTTGGAAAGAACGTGAGTCCAGAAATGTTCATGAGTTCTTCATCCATGTTCTTTTAAAACGTCTTTCTACCGACATGAAATTGGAGAAAAAATGAGATTCCATGGAACGATTTTAATAGTAAAATAACGTCACTGAAAAATAGCATTGTTGACGCCTCTATGAGAACGCTTGTGAAATTCTTCCTCTTTTTTGTTTTTAATCACTAAGCACAAGAGAATCATCGTGCATCTTTGCATCTGCAATTTTGAAGGGGAAAACATTGCCATCTTCTTTTATTTTTTATATTTGACATGTCAACATGGGCCTTGGATAACTATGGTCCTTTTTTTTTTTAATTTGAAACGGCGGAAGTCTGAATTAGGCTATTCTTAAAGCACAGTGACGAATAGAGGCCTGAACACCTCACAAACTTGTGAGGTTCCTAATGTTTAGAGCTTGCGAATGACTTCTAGTCCTGTCATTAGAACCTGCCAAATATTCTGTACCAAAATCTGCATGATTATGACCTGATCTGGTGACAGGAAAGACAATCTAGCCAAATATGGGGGAAATCGGATACATCAGGGAGAAGTACTATTGCAGAATCCAAAAGGCAGGTAAAGACAAACAGCTTTAAAAAGAAAGCTGAAAACCGATCACCCCAATCAAAATCTGGATGATGTTGTTCACCTGCTAGAAAGAAATAAACTGTAATTTTTAGGTTAGGACCTAAGCGTAATAGAATCCGGCAACATCTACACAATAATTTTAAGGTTGGAGACACAGAGACCTGTACATGTGGAACTGCACCGGAAAATGTGGATTACGTTCTTCAGCACTGTCCCAAGTACGATCAACAACAAATTCATTGGCCTGGAGGTTCAGAGCTTCAATCGAAACTGCATGGAAAGGCAGGAGAGCTGAGGCACACAGCATCATTTATACACGCTACTGGCTGCCTCAAGGTTGCAGGAGCCAAACTGTAAAAGCCTCTTTGAGCCATTTAATACAAATTTCTCCTCGAACCACAGGAACGTTCCGAGACGGCCAAGGCTAGTCTGCAGGTCCGGTGCCACCACTGTGCTCAAATTGTGTACTGTTTACAGTGGGGATCCTTCATTTAGATTTTTCACTGTTTTAAATTACATGAAAAGGGGTTAAAAATTTGGCCTTTTTTTGCAGATCGCAGGCCCGCACAAATGAAATTCGCTGAAGCCATTGGAAACACTGCGTGCAAAAAATATTTGTTTACAAATTCGAGACTGAATTTCACTACTTTTGCGATGTAGTTTCATGTTATACGATTATTTCTACACAAAATACTATTCTATACATTCTATACTCTGCCTACTATCGATTCTGATGGTCTTATTTCTTAAATATTTTTTTTGGACCAGTTCGGCTCCTGCAACTTAAAATGATACGTCTGATACAAAGAACGCAGAAGAAGAAGAAGAAGAAGAAGAAGAAGAAGAAGAAGAAGAAGAAGAAGAAGAATGGCCTGATTTATGAAATACGACCGTATCAATCAGCAATTACCATATGTATTCCTCTACCAATTCAGCATATCTAAATCTGAATGTGATTTAAACCAGAGATGGTCACGTGGTGAGATGTTTTTTCAACCTGGCCCTGAGTTTCGATAAATAAACAGCCCAAGAACATCTTGCAGACATTCATGGTGGATTTAATTGCAGGTATAAAAACACATGGGCCATCCTGATTAATTCATCTTGAAATTCTTGTTGCAATCATTAGATTTAACTCAGAAACCAAACACTTGAACGACGCGAGGGGACTGATTTAAATTTTCAATATTTTTGTTACATAGCAAATTATACGATGTTTTTGAAAGGGGTAGAATCATTCAGAGAAATGTTTCACTGCGGCATCCAGAAACGCCTATAAAATATTCAGAAGGCCAGACGTTTTTTGAGTGGGTAGAAGAATGTGGATTTGTGTCAGCTCTGGCAAATTGTCTACATAATGTGGGCAAGCGGTAGTGTTATGTGTGAAAATTGTGTATATTGTGTTTAAATGGAAGGGGAAGAGGGGGAGGGTGGAGGAGGTAAAATGCTTTTGTGTGGGTAAGAAAATCCATGTTTTCGAGTGGATGAAAGGAACATTTTGAATTAGATCTGGTTCAGGGTATGTTTTCGTCCAAGTGTAAAATTTTGAAATGTAGAAAAGCATATTATGTGCACCTTTGTACGTGTGTGTGTGAATAGATAGATAGATAGATAGATAGATAGATAGATAGATAGATAGATAGATAGATAGATAGATAGATAGATAGATAGAAGCGTGTGTTTGTGTGTGTATATGGTGTGTGTGTGTGTGTGTGTGTGTGTGTGTGTGTGTGTGTGTGTGTGTGTGTGTATCCAAAACATAAGGCAAATATAGCAAACACCATTCGCAGGTCAGCGCACTCTTTATTAGCTCTTCCATATCAGTCGCCGCCATCTTTGCTTGCTTAGAGATTTACACTTCCGTTGCGTAGGATCTCCGCAACAAATTATAGAAAGCCTTTATGTACGAGTGTAGTACCACAAGAAAGACTTTTCGGTACGAGTGTAGTACAGTCAAATGAGAATGAAAGGACAGCCCCTTTCGTTACTTTTCATTACTTGCAATGGTTCCACTGGGGACCAAACGCTGCCCAGTATTTCAGGTACCATGCCAGCCGATATGTGCAGGTGAACATGGATGTCCGCATCTGTCTGCCAGCTGCTCACCTCAACAGTTCTCCAGTGATCTTCAACATGCTAGCATGTGTAAGCTCAGAAACGTGTAAGGATGTAACTTTTTTTTTTTAATGGGGGAGGGGTTAAGTTTCATCATGCTAACAAACATGTTTTATGCGATTCTGATTTTTCTTCAAATCTCATTTTTAAAGAATACAAATTTATACCTTGACACGGATAATATACGATGGAACCTCCATTATATGTATGCTTTTATT
This sequence comes from Ellobium chinense, assembly GCA_033807755.1. Lineage (NCBI taxonomy): Eukaryota > Metazoa > Mollusca > Gastropoda > Ellobiida > Ellobiidae > Ellobium > Ellobium chinense. The sequence continues at coordinate 43,335 of JAWQUT010000916.1, forward strand.
AATGGCAAATATAAACGTATTATTAAGGTATACTTATTATTGGGGATCACCCTAATAATACAAAGACAGAATAATAATAATAAGCCCGTGCTTGTTAAAGCATACTTTATGGAGAGTTGGTGCATTAAGGATGGGATCCCTTACTATCATAAGAATTACATTAACTCTGCATGCTGAACGCTGCTAAGGGTGCATTCAGCACCAATACATCAATGTAAGTCTTACGATGGTAAGAGATTTCATCGTTAAAAGGCAAGCTCTCAATTGACAAGATAAAATTGTTATCGAGGTACTAATTATCGAAATTCCATTTTATGCAAGACAGATTGTCGGAAATGAATAACACGTGCATGACAACTTCAAATGATATTTGTTCTGCTTTAAACAAATTCAGTTCGTACTCAGATAGACTTATTCATCAAAAAGAAAAATTACAGGAAAAACACAGTAAGTAACGTTGCCTGAAAAAGAGAACATTGTAGAAAAAAGAGAAAAAAAACTGCTTAAAGGAAGAAAAAAAAATATCCACTTTTTCTTGCACGTCTTGTTAAAATCTCCATTCTCTCTTAAATTCAATGATAATCTTTAACTGTCAACTCCGGTTAAACGCAATCCTCGGGAACCTGAACAATGTTGCAATTATCCAGAGACTTGAAATACAGAAAAATGAAAACAAACTGATATTTTCTATAAAATCTTGTGATTAAGCTTGTTATAAAGCGGCCTGCGATTAAGCGGAGCAGTCTGTATTTCTGAAGTTCATTATGTGTAAGTAAGAGCGCAGTGGATATTTGTAGATCCATTAACAAAGGCTCCAGCCTGCATACCAGTGCTGGTGTTTGCCAAAGCAAAGGTAAAAGAAACGCGAAATCGATACTTGAGTGTAGATTACTCATGGCTAATGTCAGGATGAGGCGCTGATTAAGCCCAGGACCTTGGCTCGACTACCGCGCCTGACTCACTCATGTTAAGGTATGTCAGTTAAAGAGATGTTGTTGGGGTGAAGGAGGAGAAGAAGGAGAAGGAGGAGGAGGAGGAGGGTAAGGCAGGTGTTATCAATGGAAGAGATGGCGGAGGAGGAGGAGGAGACGACAGGTGCTGTCAAATGTCAATGAAGGAGATGATGGATAGGAAAAGGAGGACAAGATTTGATTGTTGCTCTTGACTGACAAATTCTGAAGTGGACCTATGCCAGATAAGAGCTGTTGGACTACCGTGCCTGACTCACTCATGATAAGGTATGTCCGTTAAAGAGATGTTGTGGGGCGAAGGAGGAGAAAGAGGAGGAAGAAGAGGAGGAGGACGCAGATGTTGTCAAATGTCAATGAAACAGATGACAATAATGGCTAGGAAGAGGAGGAAAAGTGTCAACGGTTGCGCTTGGGTGACTCACTCTGAGGTCGTCTGACTGACTGGCTCATTTTGAGGTATGTCACTTGAGAGATGTTGTGGGGTGGGGTGTGGAAGGAGGAGGAGGAGGAGGAGGAGGCAGGTGTTGCCGATGAAGGAGATATTAATGATGGGTAGGATGAGGAGGACAAAATTCTACAGTTGCTCCTGAGTGACTCACTCTGAGAAAGTCTGATTGGTTCATTTTGAGGTATGTCAGTTTTAAGATGTTGGGAAGGGGGAAGGAGGAGGAGGCAGGTGTTGTTAATGATGGAGATGAACATGATGGGTAAGAAGAAGAGGAAAAGATATGATTGTTTGGCCTGGATGACTCATTCCGAGGTAGTCCTGTGCCAATTAAGAGCTGTTGGACTACCGTGCCTGACTCACTCATGTTAAGGTATGTCAATTAAGAGACATTGTTGGGGGTGGGGGTGGGGGGAGAGGAAGAGGAGGAGGAGGAGGCGGCAGGTATTGTCAATGAAAGAGATGATGATGATGGGAAGAAAGAGGAGGACAAGATTCTACTGCTGTGTCTGAGTGACTCATTCTAAGATAGTCCTGTGCCAATCACAAGTTGTTGGACTACAGTGCCTGACTCACTCATGTTAAGGTATGTCAGTTAAGAGATTAAGAGATAAGAGGAGAAGAAAGCAGGTGTCGTCAATGAAGGAGTTGTTAATAATAAGTAGGAAGAGAAGGAAAAGATTCGACGATGGCGCCTGAGCGATTCATTCTGAAGTGTTAATGCCGGTTAAGAATTACTGGGGTCAGGTGTCATCAAAGAAAATAATGATGAAGAGGAGATTAAAGAGGATGGGGATGACAAGATTCAACAATTCATCCTTCCTCACTTATTCTGAGGTTAGACAGTCTGGGGGCAGATGTATTTAAAGGAGAAGGAAGACAATGAGGACAAGGCGAGAATATTCGATTACTATGCCTTATAATATGATAATAATAGTGAGGTTTATTAGTCTCGAATCCAGACTGACGCCCACTCACGCCATTTCACATTATTATCACTCAAGGACATTGTCTTCTCACTGGGGAGAATTCCGTGTCGTTGCCATTAACAGACAGTGTTCGTTGACCTTTCCGAAAGCTAAAAGTGGCTTAACTAGGCTTTCACATGGCCAATGTAGGCCAATACAGCTCACCTTTTATTTGCCTCTTGGTTATGTTATCCAATCATAACGCTTGCTTTAACTGCTTACCAACAACAGCATTATGCATTTCTCAGTTATTTACGTTTTCGAGTCTCACTCTAAGACCATGCATGGCCTTTACGGAATGTTTATCCTGGCTGACTGATTCGGAAAGTTGAATTTTACAGAAGGACGGATTTTAAAAAGTGAACAAAGTCCTCTCTCCCAAGCAGCTTACAAAATGGCTGTGGAGGGAATGGAACCCTCGACCTTCAGAACTTGAGTCCAATGCCCTCAAATTTCAGGCACGCTTCTGCAACGAGGTGTATGTCCCACAACGCACAAAGATAACTACTGATATAAAAACAAAAAACAACAATAAAAATGATAAAAAAATTAATGATAAAAACTGAAACCAACAATATTACACAATGGCGATAACGGGAAATCAATAAATCCGTCTGCATTCCCTTAAGTCTAGATTGGCAACGACCTGCAACTCAGAGCATGAAAATGTCAAGCGGGATTCAATTCAATCAAGCCTGCAGATTAGGTTAGATCTGGAACTTTGCGAAACATTTCGAGGACGCTGGAAATAGCATGAGAGCTCTTCAGCCTGGTCGCCATGTTGCACGTGGATGCATGAGGACGAAACCTCACCTCCTAATCATGAGATGTGAGTTGAGAGAGAGAGAGAGAGAGAGAGAGAGAGAGAGAGAGAGAGAGAGAGAGAGAGATTTTCATATTGGCTAAGTTTAAAATAGATAGGTGCAAGTGCAGTTTTTACAGTGAACAAGTAGGAGTTTTTTTTATTAATCCGATGGAACTCTGATTATACAACCACCCGTCGAACCAAGTATTGAGGGTATGTTATCAAAAGTTTTGTGTTATCTAACGTATTATATACATATATAGATATTATGGAACAAAGCATTTGGTATATATGTATATATGTATCAAAGGAAAACAGCATTTGGAACTGTTGAACGCGGGTATGCTTAGCAGGGAAATGTGTTAAGCCTTGTTGGTGTTAACAGATTCTACCGAATTTGTACTTTGGCATATATGTCCATAAACTCTATTACACTGCAGCACCTTTTGGTCATGACCATGTTTGTTTGAATTGACCACGAACATGACGAGGGTTGGGTTGGGGGTAAGAGGGAGGGGAAAAGATAGATTATCTCAGCTAGAATTTCAGATAGTGCGTTGCATGTTAACTACTTCAAGAAAGTGGCCCCAAAATATCTGTCCTGAAAACATATGAAGCCCCCCTTGTACACATCTATCTTTAAAATATCTGGAAACAATTCTGATTTTCACCGTTCCGCGGATATGCATCAGGGTTGCCTGCAGCCTGTCTAGCAATATCACTCCGCCGGCGGGCGACACTGTCTAGACAAATTCATCCTTTAGAGACGGGCAGGCCTAATAGGGTAGCGACCCAGCCAGTGCCGATAGCAAAAAAAAAAAAAGAGAAACCAGCTGCACATGACCGTCAACACGGCCCGCCAGCCCCCACAATAATATATTATTACGTGTGTGGGGTGGGAATCGAAGGTCAGAATGCCCTCTTTATTTAGCACAAGAACTGGAAACTCTCTTCAAGTCGATTCCAGTACACAGTACCCGCTAAGGGCGGCTGGTACGAATCTTATGCTTGGAGAGGGGAAGGGAGGAGATAGTGACGGGCCTGTCTGTGTATCGGACTGTTCATTAATTTGAGAGAGGTTTTTTTTGTGGTTAATGTTAATCTCAGGAATGATACTGGCACGCAATCTCATTTTCATCAAATCGTATTAGTCATGGGGTGGCCCGACCGGGGACTCCAGCCCGATTCTACTACTTCTAGCCCTGCCCACAGCATTTTTATGGTCCTATCTGATTTGATAATGAGACAAGCAGCAGATGAGAAAGACCATACGGACCACGTGGTCTCTGAGCACCAATCACTGATATACCACACACACACACACACACACACACACACACAAACACACAAATGCACGATCGCAAGTGGGTAGGCACACATAGAGATACACAGACACAGAGACAGACAGTTACAGAGACAAATACACACTCAAACATACACAATCACACACACACACGATCACACACACACACACACACACACACACACACACACACACACACACCAACACACACACACACACAAGGCACAGGCACAAACGCACACCCATACAAACACGAACGGGCCAAATAATCGGTGTCGCTCCGCTGTGATATAGCTCACAACATTTTTATGGTCCTCCTAAACCAATTTGATAATGAGAAAAAGCAGTTGATGAGAAATTGACCCTTTTTACGATACCACGGGTAAATCACGTGGTGTTCAGTCTGTCTTCTAAACAGAGATGCACTGCTGCATGAGGCCAGTGATTCCCAAGCTTTGTTGTTCGGGGTTCCTGTTAATATGCTGCAAATTTCAATTTAGTTGCAATGGCTATTTCACAACTGTAAAATGTGTCCACTAATAGTACGCCTGGCGTGCAGCCTACTACAGTGACTCGACACGCAATATTTTGACATTATTTATGTTTTTAATTTGTTTTTTCCTTTGCTGTGACAAAAATATACGGCCAAGATCAATGAAAATTGCAGCAGTTATGGATTGGACTATTAATGTGCGTGAAACGTTATCCCCGTTTCTCTATCACTCTTAAAATAACTGGTCTTTGAACATTACTATACTTAAATTGAGCAACTTAAAATTTTATTTTTTTTTGCTATCGGATGTATAGACTCCACCTGATTCGAGTCCTGCCTATGCTACGATTTGCTATGATGTGCTGGGAGGCGACGTGGCATTGTGGTTTGTGAGTCGCACTAAGAAACTGAAGACTGTCAAGTCTAAGGTTTGTATGTTCGACTCGTGGGCCGGACGGTTTACGTTGTAATGTCCTTAGGAAAGACACTTCACTTCCATTTCCCTACTCGACTCGTGTATGAATGAATACCTAGCTTTAGAGCTGGAAGGACCAGGGCGCTGTACCGCCGGCGACCATTAATGACTTTGTTATGTATTCTAATTTTAATATCATGCATTTTCATTTTTAATATCATATACTTTCCATGTATGGTGTATATTGTTCTATGTGTTTTATATTAGGAGTAAAATGTATAGCATTGTATGACATTGTAAATAAATTTTCCTACGAGGTAAGTAAAACCATATTTCCATTTTTTCATTTTCATTCTCGTTAGGTCCGGTGAATTTGCCCTCTCAGAGGCTAAGCAGGATGCGTCGGCTTCGTTCTATGTATCCACGCTCTGCCTGCAACAAAAGGCCCTTCGGAGCCCCTTTCCATAGGTTGGGAGCCCTGAAATACACAGGCCATATTTTTCCAATATCAGTTCGGTGTTATCGTTCGGATATTGGCATCAACCCACCGGTAGCATTTTTATAGTCCTCCCTGATTTTATGACGAGTGAGAGAAATTGATTGACTGATTGATTGATCGATCGATCGATCGTTCGTTCGATCGATCGATGGATCGCGACCGCCCGAACGACCAACCGACTGACTGATTAAACTTTGTCAGCGGAGGAAAAATAGACACTACAACATCTTTTTGCAACATTTTGGCTAAAAGAGGAAAAAAGCTGTACTCACGACATTGAATATCCTACCGCACTCTTCCCTTCTTCCCCCCCCCCCCCCCCCCCCCCCCCCCCCCCCCCCCCCCCCCCCCCCCCCCCCCCCCCCCCCCCCCCCCCCCCCCCCCCCCCCCCCCNCTCTCTCTCTCTCTCTCTCTCTCTCTCTCTCTCTCTCTCTCTCTCTCTCTCTCTCTCTCTCTCTCTCCCTCATTTCCACCCTTCTGGCAAGTGGTGTGTTCCATTTCTAAGCTGAGGGAAAAGAGAAGGCAGGTTTGCGCTCTCACCCATCTCCCTAACACAGAATTCGTAGATCCGCCTTTGACTGGCCTTTGTCCTGATGTGACTGCGAATTTTTCTGACCCACAGCATTTCGACGGTCCTAGACTAACTGATTTAATTATGAGGCGACGCTCTTGACAAGTCATAGACTCCGAGACGACGGCTACGTAAATCACCTGACAGTATCATTGTCTGCCAAACACACATGTTCAGTCTAGACAGACCGCAGTTCAAACAATCTCAACCAGCTACAAAGTGCAACCAGCCCCCAGCATTTCCACCACTTTCAGCTTGCCGGAACATGGTCATTATGAAAATGCATAAAATGCTCACTGTGCCTTGTAAAAATTTGCTTGGATGAACAATATTTTTTTTTAGGGCAGACAGCGATTAGTTCCCTTTGTATCATGCCAGAAGTTCTTAAGTGGCGTAGCGGGAAATCATTTATGACGAGACATAATATTTTTCATACGAGAACTGTGACAATTATATTTCACATTGTCATTGTCCAAATGACAAGGCAATGCATGAGTGGAATGTCCATTTTCAAATTTTTGCGACGATACATGCAGACTTATTTCAGTAGTAAGTTCCCTACTTCAGCTAAATGTAATAAACTGAGGACAAGTTGAGGATAAATTATGTAGACCTAGTCTGCATAATTAATAATAGCCACAAAATGTGTTAATATTTGCCCTAGCTTATCTACCAAAAAGTAAAGTAAAATTTTGTTCCCCCAAGGTCTATAAAATAATGTAGGTCTATACCGCCTCTATATATACACACAAGTCAGTCGACTTGTTCCAGTCTAAAGGTCACATGAAATGCAGATCATTTCATGTCAACTAGATTGGACATCCTGACAAGTGGGATGTATATTTCTTCTGTTTTTATTTTCTCTGTGAGAGCAAGCTGAAGATAGCTGTTGCCTATTGTAGTGCATTTATTACTCTCATGACCAGTATGGGTTAAATTACAGCAAAATGCTACATTCATATTTCAGGGGTTGCAATCAGGTAGGGTATTATTGTGTATGAGCTAATCCTTGTTCTGTCGAAGTAGCCAGAGGTCCCAACTGGTTTAGCTTAGGGGTACGCCTCATAACATGTTTAGTTGTTTGACAAGATTAGTTGTTTTGGTCCATTCAAATCTAGTTCCTTGTGTGGCTTTGATGGCTTATTTGTCAGCAGGAATGGCCAGCGAATATAACTGAACAGAAGACAATAGGAAATTAGCAGGAGCATATAGAGGCAAGACATTTGGGCATGTGTAACCTCATATGTTCTTCCACTACCCCACCGTAGACTGGCTGAAAACCCTCCTGGACATAACTGTTGTCCCCTTCCTCCCGATCATCGATAGCATAAAAGTAGGTCAAAACAATTCTCAGATTTTCAGTGATATTGAAATTGATACGTCTGTGGAAGAACCTGGGGCAACCATATATTTTATTCATCAGAATCAAAGTGACAGAGCGTTTTGGCCAGCGAAGCTGTATATTAAATCCTAGCTTTGGTAACAGAAGTTCTTCTTTTCCAAGCTTCAGCAAATGCGCTTTTGTTGAAAAATGGTTTAGATGTGCATTCAGAGATTCATTGTTTTGTTGTTTAATTCAAAAACAAAGTTTAGCTTGAAATCTGAATTCTCGTGAGAGACATGACATTTTAAGATCAGTCAAAATATATTTCGTCATGCTCATTCCATATTTGCCTAAGTCATTTTTTTTTTGACGTTTTGAGAGCGTTCTCAACCTGTTGCTCAAAGCAAAACAATGAGGCAGATGTGGGTTAGCTTGTAAATGTGGGATGTAATAACGAGCCAAAACTCTACATTTGTTTTAACAGGAGAAATAAAGATAAATGAAAGATCACAGTAAAATAATCAACTCAAATCATCAACAACAAAATAACTTCAGCGAATGTGAAATGAGTGTGATGATTTGTTAACAACAAATTATCCTTACACAATTTCTCTTTATTTCAAAAGCATTCACAGGCCTTTTTTTTTTTCGGAAAGTTGCTCCTCCATTGTCATTTGGAATGAATACACAGAGCTCTTGTTGCACTTCTGGAGATTCAGCGTCTAGACTGGCTAATTTTCTAGGTCATTAGGCTACTCCAAGCCGCGCCACTTTTGACTGTTGTTTTTTTTTTTGAGCGGAGGAGATCGGGATCTTTAAGGGTGGTGTTTGCTCTTTTCTGTTCCTAGCAGCTGGGATTCTCTCGAGTAGGTGATGCAGTATTTCCGTTGGGTTGTGAAATTCTAGAGGGACACAGCAGTTATAGAGTCGAACCAAATCTATAGTGACCACCAGTGTCAATATCAGTGAGGCCAGTGACAGTATGCGTGATCCTTGCGTTAGTGAACGCACCGCAGTAACCATGGAAACTCCCAAAACAGTAGTGTTCCCAGAAATTAGCGCAGTACGTTTGCTCTCTCCAGTGGGTGATGCAGTATTTCCGCTGGGTTGTGAAATTTCGGAAGGACACAGCAGTTATGGAGTCGAACCAAGTCTATAGTGACCATCAGTGTTCATATCAGTGAGGCCAGTGACAGTATGCATAATCCCTGCGTTAGTTAACAAGTTTAACAAGTTTATTTAAAGTTTTTCGTACAAAAAAGTACATAAAAGCATGAAACAGGAGGACACACACTCACAAATTGACGACACTCTACACAGAAATGACACAAGCAAACCGGATTAGACTTAATTCTGGTAGCCTAAACAAAAAGATTTCATTACAATATTCAAACAGCAACATAATCGTTCAAGTTCCATGGAATTCTCTGATTGCATCAGCTTCCTATTCTTCAACTATTCTATCTAGTAAAATATCTCTTATCCAGAGGTTAGCGCAGTACGTTAATCAGCATATGGGTTATGCAAACGGTCAGAGAATTAAGGGACTATAGTTCATAAGATTTCCTTTATATTGGATCTCTGCATCGCGATCACCTGTCTAATGGGAACGCCACCACCCTTTCACATGGCATAATAAACAGTGTGAAACACGAAGAGGTGAAACACAAAGAGGAACACTGCATAAGGCGAAGATCTGTCGTCTAATCTGAATCTTGTCACAGCTCTGTAAAAGTCGACCGATCATAATGTAGAAAAAGTTTTATTTCTACGTAGAATAATATACGATTTTAGGTCTTTTTAATGTGGCATTCTGTAATCTCAAGTCTGCGAGCAAGGTAAATCAACATAAAATCCAGATCAAAGAGATTTAACAACAACAACAACAACAACAACAACAACAACAACAACAATGATTGGGGACAAAGGTACATATAGCCCTGGAATCCCACCCACCTCAGAGAATTTGTTAAAAATATTACTTTTTGTCTCCGTTTCTTTTTCAAAATTTTGGGCAAACGTCATCGTATAAGAAGTATAAATATCAATAAATAACATAGAATAAAACTTAATTTGATTGAGCTAGTAACCGATCTGTTCCATACCACTAAATCGACGTCTGTATCCGTCCTGGCAACAGGCATGGCTAGCAGACTCTGGTGGAAAAAAAAAAGCTGGTTTCTTTGTGTCTCTGGAACATGGTATAATTACATGGACTAGATTACCATTGCGAGCCTAATGAAACACGATACGCACGATGGCTGTCTATTTCCGCTTCACACACATCCTCACTTATCGTCCGTGTTGGCGTAAAACGTCGTATTCCACATGGGTCACGTTTAGAGAAAACTGGGATCTTATGCAGCCTAGTTATTGGCATGAAATGTGTTACGCTCTTAAACTTCTGAACCCATACATGAATTCCAGTAGCAGAGAATTTGCGCATTAACGATTGGATCTCTTACCATGGTAAAAATTACTTTGGTGCATCGGTGCTGAAAGCACCATTAGTTTCGTTCCACATGCACAGTTAATGTAATTCTTACGATGGTTCAAGATCCCAGCGTTATTGCGCAAGTTCTCAAACGTCATCAGAACTGCCCTAAAATTCTAAACAAAACTGCATTATTTTTTGGAACATGATCAATACGTTTCAACGCAGATGATATAGGCTTTTTAGATTTCAACCGCCGCTCTTCATTACTACCCCCTCCTCAACCCCCAAAATACCCCCCCNNNATCCCTACACACACCTTCGCCCCTAACCACTTCTGTTCAGTGGTCAGTAGTGACTGGTTGAGATTTGAGATTTCAAGTATCGTAACACCCAATCACCATGCCCCGAGTATCGAAAGAAAAAACTCTATTTTGATTCTGACATTCAGTATAAATTTGTTAACCAGGAGGTTCTACCGTTTTTTGACATGAACGGGATCGTGGGTAGCTAAAGTGCAGCTCATAAATAAAGTCGTCCACTTTGGAGTGAACGTGTTTTCTTAAGTTAAAGAAAACGATGCGACTTCCTCGTTCCAAGATTTAACCGAAATCTTGGGAACAAAAAGTGACAGATCGCTTGCGATTCGCCCAAAGCACCGTCGCTGAACCCACGCTCTAACCTAGCGGAGGGTGGGGGGTGGGGGGTGGAATTACTGAATAAATGAATAAAAGGCAGACGTCAAACAAAAATAATTAGGAAGATCTATTTTTAAAAAGTGCATGAACTTGTTTACAAGCCTGAAGAAAAGTAGCATGCTTCTGCGCACATAAT
>JAWQUT010000916.1:54422-72393 GCA_033807755.1 Ellobium chinense
TATATATATATACACACGGCATTGTGTATGGGACCTTTCATTACCCCAGTATACGGACCTTTGTATAATGTAGAATGTATGATTTATGACAGGTCTGAGAATCGTTTCACAGCTTGGATACTTTTTCGGCGTACGAGGAGACCTGTGGCTGAATGCATACGCCATACGTTAATCGACGTACTGCGTTAACTACCGTAAACACAACTAATGTGTTGGGAGATTCCAGTGGTTACTAGATTAGGGATTATGCATACGGTCATCTGGTACTGATGACTGGAATGAGACGAACATACTTTCGATACAGTTTTCATACTGTAAATGGGTTCAGTCCTATTACGATTACACACGTTAGGCTCTCAGGCGCTGCGTGGCATGCAAGCATATCAACTTTATCAGTATCTGAAGGGTTTCTTCTGTACTGTGTAACATCACGTTCGAAATTTCAGGGGACAGGCTCAGAAATTGGAGTTCGTGAGGTATTCGAATTCTGGAGTAAATTATAGAAATATAGAGCAAGGGATTGAAGCTTGGAAACGAGCAAAAGATAGAAATCGAATACTTGAGATTTGAGATCGTAAAGTTCCATTGCATACTGTTGCTTTGTTCAAGGCTTCTATATTTTATGATAGATCTAGGTGTTTTTTCAATATGAAACGGCAAATATAGAGACTTAGAAAGCATCAAAGCGTTTCGCCACCATCAGAATGGCGTCGAAATAATATAGATACTCAGAATCGATACTACCCTTCGCCAGTGGTCTGGGTCCTTTTTCCATTGTGGCTTCTTCAGCCGAGTTTATTTTTGTCCTTCTTCTTTTCCGGTTCCGTGCTGGAAACCTCCCTTGAGAATTTGCGGAGGAAACCAGAGACGGTCTCTGGTCAAACAAAGAACCAAGCTTAAGGCTGTGCACAGTGTAGCCCCATCCTCATGTTAAGATAACTAGAGGTGGGAAGGATAATAAAAAAATAATGATAATAAAGAGAGGAAGCGAGCGAAGATCACTTCTAAGCGTTAGAAAATTTGAAATCCTTTTGTACATCCAGGAAGTGGGAGTGAGGCAAAATGGCGGCAATCATCTACGGCTTCAAATTTGTAAGTGGTGCTTTTTTATCAATGGTCTTGTGTCGGAGGAAGAATACGCAAGAATCAACATAGGTATGTAAGCTAATAAATGAGCCAAAGATGTAAACATAGCAAACACTGCTTCGCAATCAGCGCACTTATATTTAAGCTTTTCCGCATCGGTCGCAGCTATCTTGGCTTGCTTAGAGACTGATACTTCCGTATGCTTAGAATCTCCGAGGGACCGCCCATAGAGTAAAAGGACCGCCCCTTTTATTCACCCGCGGAGATCAAACAAACGGATTCTTTGTGGTGTGCGTGTGAAGCACTCCGAGAGAATAATGAAGGAGTAAGTAACGGTGCTGATCAATCTGACCTGATGTTGTGAATACTGATGGTGGCTGAAAACGGTCCTACTAAGTCAGTCAAAATGCAACAATATAATATTTTTGTCGCTCAAGGGAGGGGTGGGGATCCAGGGAAAAAGGCCATTCTGGTCACGCGCTCCACGTTCATTCATAGATTTTACAAGTTTATTTCCAATATAACAGGGTTACAAAATATGGAGAGTCTACTCTTGTTACGGAGGGAGCCAGCCAGCCAGACAGCCAGCCAGCCAGCTAGCTAGACAGACAGACAGACAGACAGACAGACAGACAGACAGACAGACAGGAGGAAGGCAGGCAGGCAGACAGACAGACAGACAGACAGGCAGACAGACAGGCAGACAGACAGACAACCAAACAGACAGACAGACAGACAGACAATGAATGATGAAAGCTGCTATAATAATAATAGTAATAATAATGTTCATTTATATAACCCCAAACCTCCCCTGGGCCCTCGATGCTTTACAGAAAACCTTCATTCGCTCTCTCCGTCCCATCTAACATAGCAGCTCACAAACAAGAAGATATATTCAGCGTGGGCTTGATTACCGCGCGTCATCGCAATTACGGCCATATTGCGTCTTGTTTTCAGCGCGGTCATAATTTGCTACTAATGTCAGTATAAAGAGAAAGAATGAGAATGAGTTGCGGCATTGGCGTCGTGTGTGTTTTTTTTTACCTCGGATTGAAAGGCACAACAACATAAGTCACTGAGTCTTGTAAGATTATCCTAGGAGTAGATCTGTTTACATAATTATCAAGGTGGTCGTGACTAGTTGTGAGCAGCTTGACTTTTATGTTGTAATTTTTCCGTATCGTCCTCTTTCCAGACTCCTGTATCTTATGCCCCACCCACTTATCAGCCTCTCCTGCACATCCTCCCTCCATGCACTCCCCTCCCCGTTTTTCTATCCTCTTAAACCCTCCAGTCCGACCAAGCTTATGGACATATTTCTAACAAAGAATTTTTGTCTCTCCATACCTCGTTTTTTCTCTCTCTCTCGATTTCCATTCTCAAAGTACCCCCTTTCATCCTCTTAGTCTTTCAAACCTCCAGCCGTTCTTTCTATCTTTTTCTCCTTCTTTTTCCATCTGCACCGTCTCCACCCAGCCTCTCTTATCTCACTGTCCCTTCCTTTCCCTCCCCTCCCCTCCTCAGACTGACAAGCCATGACTTACTCGATACCAATAATGAGTATTCACGATTGCAGTCTTTAGCACGAATACTCACTTCCGAATGCTCAATTAATCGTCATCGTCGATACCGCCGTGTTGTTTATTTTGCCTAATTTATATTTATTAGAGACACAAAATTTAACGGGGGGCGCGGGGTATGATTCAGTTCATATTGAATTAGCAAGGATATGATATAGATATAATTCATCTATAATTTAAACGAACCTTTTTTTCTCCTTTTTGTAAATTTCCCTAAAATCTTATAACACCGTATGACAACTTTGAAAATAAAAAAAAAACAACGACAAAAACAGCAGCAGCAACAATAATAACAACAACAAAAGTAATAATTATAGGGTGTTTCAGTAAAATACAATTTTATTCTAGCTAAGTCACAAGAATCGCATGCAAATTTTCAAGTTTAATTGAGTAAAATCCGTTCAAAAGGTATTTGTTTAGTGTTGTTGTTGTTGTTGTTGTTGTTGTTGTTGTTGTTGTTGTTGTTTTTAAAATGTCGACATTCGTCCAAAAAGTGACCAGCAAATTTTTTTTTTTAAAAAGTCCATGAAACTTGCAGAGAGTAAAAAAAAAACAAAAACTAACTTCAGACATATTAAATCAAAATGGCCGATGCTTAACATGGTCTTAAGCGATCGACAAAACAGATTTATAAATACATCATTATATTAGTGAATACTGCAATATGTTAAAAGCCCACTTGAGGTCCATAGGGAGAGGAATAAATGATAAAACACTTCCCACGTTTGATTTCAATCGCAGGCATCACATCAGAGCCTTACATTTTCTCAAATTTCATGATTAAAGCATTTTATACTGCAAAGAAACTGCACACATCGCTAATCTGTTGTCCCTTCAAACATTATGGCAAAAAAAAAAAGAAATCAAATTTAAAAAGTGAGATTTGAAAAACATTATAGTAAATCCATCTGTGTTGAGATTGTGTTCGCTATTTGTAGACGGGGTTTGCCTTTCTTATGGTAGCGATCGGATGGTGCAGCTTTCCCGAGGCAGCGTGGCCGTGTGGTTTGTGAGTCGTACTCAGAAACTGAAGACTTTCAAGTCTAAGGTTAATGTGATTGACTCGCGATAAGGCGAGGTTTACGTTGTAGTGTCCTTGGAAAAGACACTTCATTTGCTCATTCCACTCAGGTGTAAATGAGTACCTGGCTTTAGAGCTTGGGGGACCAGGACGCTGCACCGCTGACGACCAGCAATGACCTTGTTATGTATTTCGTTTGTAATATTATGTATTTACATGTATGATGTGTATTGTTATATGTGCTTGTATTATCAAGGAGATGTATTACTATAACATTGTATGACATTGTAAAACAATTTCCCTACGGGGTAAAAGTTTAAATTTTCATTGTTTTTTAAAGCAGTTTAGCAATTTGGCTTCGATGGTCATAACACAAGTTTTGTATTTAACGACCCCTTCGATTTTTAACATGCATTTTTAGTGGAAGAAAATCGATCTTTTGTGTCCCGTATTCGGCAACATCAATTTTTTTAAAAAATTATTTTTTAGGTTGTAAAATGTGAGAAGTATGGAGGGATCTTTTCTATCTGAACTCTGAAGATATCTCCACAATAAGAGGGATTCATTCAAATTGTAATATAAAACGCAACATTTATAGCAGTTGGAGACTTATTCACAATGTGGTTCAGCAAGGGTCTCAAAAAGAGAGGGAGAAATTTAGAGCGTGCTTTGTAACCATCATATCTACTCACTTTTTTTGTGTTGGTTACACGGTTAATATGTTGCTGTGTTCGTTAACATAATCACAAATTTATGAATGTTATTTTGCCGTTTTTTTAAGGGTGTGTGAACACTAGCCGGTTTAATGAATCCATTTTTTTCCCTTAAAAGTGAACGTTATTTTGTTGCTCCGTCATTTAAGGAAGTCTTTTAAAATTACCTGGCCTTAATATTTGGACGAATGTTGACAATTTATATATTGAACAAATTGAAGAGCGTTTTGCCAAAACTTAGAAATTGCACTTTCGTTGAAAAATGAGTTGGTAATGTATTCAAATATTATTATGCATTTCTGTGTTACTTCACTCAAAACCAAATTGAGATCAAAATCTGCACTTCTTCAAATTTTATGTTATTTAGTAGTAAATAAAAATTCATATGTGAAGAGCAATTTACCTTAATGTTATTTCCCTTGATTTTAAAAATATTCAGTGACCACATACCGCGTTTTGGAAAAACGCTCTTCATTTGGTTTTTTTTTTTCTATATGAAGTTTAATCGCTTACAGTGTTTGCAGTTTGCGAGTTATTCAGACAGAAAAGAATATATTTTTTTTTTTAAACGTCGTGTATGTTAACACCAAACCTAACCTGTCTCAGTGTCGTTAAAAACAAATAAACCTATAGTTTACCCCAGAGCTTAATCTGAACTTTTCATCTCGACCTCAAACCATACCTCACTGAATCCCTTTCACGTCTCCGTCTCGGTATCGACCAACGACGATATAAGAGCCGTGAATACAAACGTTATTAGATACTTGCAAATATCGATTCCGACACAGGCCCTACCCGACTGGTTCCAGTTCCAGAATTTCATCATCATGCGACATCCTATATTAAGTTACCCACTCAGCCGTGCATTCTGATTGGCTGAACGGGTGATGTCCCGATTGAGGTCTGGCACGTTATACTGTCGCAGAGATTCTTTGTTCCTTCTATGGTCGCCTGGTTTTTTTTATTTTTTAATGGTTTATAATCAATTTGGTGTCAGGGTCGCTGCGGAGAAGATTAGTAAACTGATGGCATCCGTTATTTGTTTCGTCGATGCCGTCGCCGTTGTATACATTTTTTTTTTTAAAGTTTTTAATTTTGTATTTCTATGGCTGGGCGTTGCGAGGTTGGTTTTGCTATCGCATTGAGTAGAGATGTTATCCTGCCCTCTCTTTATGAGCCCTCGTCATTGAATCGTCAGTGTTATCATCAACAGTATTATCATCAGAGGCAGATTTAAGTGAGGCACGATGGGCCGTTGCTAAGGGCCCCCGCGCTTGTAGAGGAGGGGGAGGAGTCTGCATCGGGAGACGAGAACAAAATTTAGGGAGAAAATAGAGGAAGCTGAGAGAGAGAGGGGGGGAGGGAGAGAGAGAGAGAGAGAGAGAGAGAGAGAGAGAAAATGGGTAGAGTGGGAAGGAGCTGGACGAATGGTTATCTTTACCGTGAATGCTTCTGCAAAGGCAAAGTTTCAAACTTAGTTTTGTAGGGATTGGAGATGGGGTTGTGGGGAGTGGGGGCACCTATCATGTTCTAAGGGCCTCATGGACCCTAAATGCGCTTCTGACCATCACATCATCAGCATCTTCATTGTAGCTTGAATAAGGCACCGAAGCAACTGTCAATGACTTGGAAATTAACGGGAAACATCGACGTCTCCATCAGCAGCAACAGCATCAGCAGCAGCCACAGCAGCGTAATCACTGACGTCAGATCTACATTTCCATCGGTCGATTGGTCTAGAACAAACTCATTTTGTTGTTTAGTTGTTGTCGTCGTCGTCGTTGACGTTGTTGTTGTTATTATTATTGTTATGATTATTATTGCTGACGTTGTTTGTTTCGCCTGATCCTCCCCATTAACACAATTATCTGACTGACAGTCCTTAAGGAGAAACCCGCAATTATATTAGAATAAATTCATTTTGTGCTGCCACTGTTGTCGTTGTCATTCTTGTTGTTGTTATTGTTGTTTTTGTTTTTGTTGTTGTTTTGTTTGTTTATTTGCTTGTTTCGCTTGATCCTTCCCAGGAACGCAGCTGTCTGATTTATTGTCCTTAACGAGAACAAACAACTATCCTAAAACAAACGCATTTAGTATTGCCGTTGTTGTTGTTGTTGTTGTTTTGTTGTTGTTGTTATTATTATTATTATTATTGTTGTTGTTGTTGTTGCCGTCGTCGTTGTCGTCGTTGTTGATGTTATTATTGTTGCTTTTGTTATTATTCTTTGTTGGTTTGTTTCGCTTGGCCCTCCCCAAGAACACAGCTATCTGAACAACTGTCCTTACCGAGAAACAAACAACTACATTATGACCAAACACAGACACTAACCACAGAGAGCATTAGCACGGCTTCGTGTGATGGAATGGAAATAACCCTAGGAACCGCTGGGATGGGCTTATCGGTAAGAAACAATGTGCCGATAATATCAGACTATCAGCGTTCTGGATCACGGAAAATTATAGTTACCGTTCTATAGTCAGCATTTCACAACAAAAGAGTTTATTTTTGTCCAAATGGTTTATTTTTGTCAAAACTATTCTAGAGAGAAATGAACTTTTCTATTTAATCTCTTCCGTCTAGATCTGGTAAACTTCCCAAATTTTATCAAATGAAACGGAAGTTTTTCTTTGCGCCATATATAGCACTCTACATGGAGTTTCCTCATCCCCATCCCTCTAACGATAAGATTTGAGCAGTTGAAAAACTGATATGGAGTGGGTTGGAGTCTGAGTGGCCGTAATGAATATTTTATTGATTCTAATTATCGATATCTTCCCTATCGCCCACCTTGCGATATGCGGGTATGTGGGACGTTTATTTTCACCTTTCAACTATTTTAATGGCTCTAACATATTACCTGAGTCACCCCACCCATTGCTCAGGACCGTGTGACCTCTCCGATCCCCTCCTCTGCTCCCCCTCCCTCTTCACTCGCTCCTTCCCCAGCCATCGTCTGTCACTGACGAGACAGGCAGACAGAAAGAAAGAATGAGTTATTTCCCTTCATTGATTGCCGCCGATTCCTGTAGGAAGTTTGTTACGATTCCCTCCCCTACATGTTTCTTCTCATTTTCCCTTCTGGCTACATGTCTACATTCATGCCTTCGATTCAGAGTGAAATCGAAATATCTCATGGGTCTTAGGAGGTGATAAAAATGCTTCCTCTCTGTTCGTGTAAAACGACCCGGTGTTCTTGCACTCTAGATTTGTTTCTTGATATTGTGCATCGTCTAAGATGGACGATGCATCCCTTTCGTTTCTTTTTTTCCCGTTCTGTTTTGTTAAATCGTTGATATTCCTCTGAAGTATAGTTTCCTGGTCTGATCTAGACAGTTTCCGAATTGTGTCTATGCCCTAGGGGAGGGAAATAAAGCCATATGGACGGCAGTGTAGCCCCAAGTCTGTCTGTCTGTCCATCTGGTTGTCTGTCTTTTTGTCTGTCTTTTCATCTGCCTGCCTATCTATCTCTCTATCTCTTTCTCTCTATCTATCTATCTACATGTCTGTCCGTCTATCTGTCTTTCTCTCTTTCATCCGCCCGTCTGTCTGTCTGTCCGTCTGTCTGTCTGTCTGTCTGTCTGTCTGCCTCTCTGTCTGTCTGTCTGTCTGTCTCTTTTCATTCTGTGTATTACTCTGTCTCTTTTCATTCTGTGTATTACTCCCATCCTTCTTTTCATCCTTAATCATGGCCTGCCCTCGCTCACACCAGACTAAAATTTCTCTCCCTTTGAGACGTCATCCTTCTCTGTCTCCCTGGTGCCTCGTATCTGAACACAAAGATGACTATCCTGTAAAGTCTTCTGCCATTGGTTCCATATCATAACATGGGACAAGAAAAGCCACGGCTTTTAATTTTGTATCCACGGCCGGATTAACATGATGCAGGCAAGTCCTGGGCAGGGCCGTCTTAAGTATTTCGGGGGCCCTGGGCACTCAGGCCCCACGGGGCCCCTTACCTTCTTGATACAAAGTAAAAGGTTAAGTCTATAGGCCTACCATGTGTCTGAAAAAATTCACACCCGGGGCCCCCCAGAGCCCGGGGCCCTGTACTGCCCATAGTGCCCTGCGGGTAAGACGGCCCTGGTCCTGGGCCAACATAATGCAGCTAGGCCTTCCTTTGACGGAAAAACGATACGATGCCGACAGCTGATGCTTAAGAGGCGAGAATCTCTTGGGTTCTTTGACCGTGGGGGAAATTGCCTCTCATCTGCCCCACGGCTAATCCTCCCTAGTGGTATCAACTTTTTAAAAAATATCAGGCCGAAGAACCTTTAATCCCAAAAGCCTAGTTCAGGGTGTAAAAGGAAAGGAGAAGTATGATGGGAGATTTTATTCATTTAAATTCAGTACTGCACTATTCACATCAGAGAGGCAGTTTTCCAAATTTTATGAGTAAAACATTTCATATCGCATAGACACTTTTCAAATTGCTAGTATACTGTCCTCCGAACGTTAGGCTTCAAAGACAAATAGATAGATAGATAGATAGATAGATAGATAGATAGATAGATAGATAGATAGATAGATTGAGAAGCAGGCCGGCCGGCCAACCGACCGACCGACCGACAAACAGACAGACAGACAGATAGAAAGACATACATACATACATACATACATACATACATACATACATACATACATACATACATACATACATACATACATACATACATGGGTAGGTAGACAGACAGACAGACAGGCAGACAGACAGACAGACAGACAGACAGATAGATAGATAGATAGATAGATAGATAGATAGATAGATAGATAGATAGATAAACTTCTACGTGTAGTATTTGAAATATGAAAACCATCTATGGTCCATCTAAGTTGAGACAGTGTCCACAGCCATTTGTAGACAGGACTTGCCTTTCGACGATAACGACCCGCTGGCGCAGCTTTAAACGAGGACACGCACATAAAAAATAATTTGCCGGTTTTCCAATAATTTTTCTCTCTCAAAATTATCTATGGTGTCCACCGAGTCAATTCTTCGAAGAAAAAGCATCGTTCTGTTACCGAACGCGCGTATATTATATGACGTAATAAGAAGAGCTAGAGTTACCGGGTTTGACCCTTGCGTTCAGAATTCATTCCCTTCCCCAATCAGCAGAGACCTGTGGCAAAATCGATGACGTCACTTACGTTCCAGCAGCTACAGACACCTCTACCTGACAATGTATTATTCAGCCTTTAATTAAGGTTCTGGTCATCCAAATTCAAACGTTAAGTTTGAAAGTGTAAGCCAGAAAAAGTATTCTGCATTTTGTTTGCCTCAGCATGATTTTGTTTGACATATCTAATGTTCACAGAGGAATTAAAACATTCATACCAACATGCTATCACCCGTCCGCAGAGCACTGGCTAGACAGCTTGGTCTTGTGGCTAGAACGTATTTGACGTAAGCTTATGGCCGCAGTGGGTGTAACAATTCGGACTTTGGATAATGTAACCCTGTGGGTTGTCTGGGGCCAGCAGAGGCGTTATATCATTATGACAGAAGCTTGAAAGACTGTTTTATTGGAATATTTGGGTATCGTATGATTGGTCGATAGGACTATGCAGACTTCCTTTAAACTGTTCCTCGCTGTTTGTGTGGTCCACTAATTAAACTGGAAAATGAAAATAAATCTAAAAACAGCTCAGCCCCTGCATTCTCTCCCTCCTCCACACTCCTCCGCTCTATTAAAGATAACAATTTTAATGGGCCAAATTATTTATGAGATTCGATGATTTCGGTACTCGGCATTTCCGTTGTCGGTGTCACAACTCTGTTTTGACGCTTTCGTTGTTAACACCAGTACAGATTGGAAAACAGCATAGATGCGAAAAGTGGCGTGAACAAGCTGTCATTGAACTGTATTGAATATTATGCTTCACCAACAAGCGTGCATATATTTAATATCTCTCCTATCTACAGTTATGTTGTGCCTATACCGGAAGTACATACTCTCACCCTTAGTGTTGCCATCTGTAGGTATATCCCTCTATGGTAGGGTAAAATGGGTTACAAAAGCCATATTCCCCAACGTAGGGGAAAAATCGCTGTTTGGAAGTTGTTGGGAGCAACAGTGAAATTTAGCGCAAATTGGGTGAAATGCTTGTTTGTTTTTTTTTTAAACAGTAGAACTAGACTATATGATTTTTTTCCCCCACTAAATTTGTTTCAATATCGTGCGTAGGGAAATGTAAGTAAAAATCACACTCGCTGTAGGCTAGGGGAAAAGTATATGACCAGAGTGGCAAAACGACTCTCCTTACGATCCTCAATGGTAGATCTAGGTTTACCGGTGAATCAGTTATCGGGTCTGCCTTCTACAACGTAAAAGAAGCTAGACAGGATCGTTACTTTCAATATTTGGACCCTGAAGATTAAATCAAATTACGATACTGGAAATTTAGGGACCATTCCGCCACTAGATAATCACAAACGTAATGAAAAAAAAAATTGAAAAAATAAAAACCACCATGGTGCTTGATAACGCTGTTGCTGGTCAGCATGATCCAGTCGAACAAATTTCTGGGCTCGTTCATCATTCGTTGTCTCCATTATCAACACCTTTCCGCACTGTTATCGGAACAACCGGCGTCTGTCAACGGTTATCTCCCGTCTCCTCGCCTCATTATTCCCACTTGCGGTCAATATTCGTGTGGGACGATCCTGTCCGAAGGTTGAGTAGCGAAAGGGCAATAGTGTTGCCACTAGTAGGAATTTTCCCCTGTGTTAGAGTGAAATGATTTTACGAAAATGTAATTTCCCCCTACGTTTCTCGTATCCTAAATTGTTGTGAAAAATGGTGAAAGGAAGGGTAAAGTGGGTAAAATATTTGATTTTCTTCTCTTTAACAGTAAAATCATAGAGTTTGTCCACTAAATTTTTTTCACTTCGAGTGTAGGGAAATGTAGGGGGAGGGGAGGGGGGGGGGTAAAAAAATTACTCTCACTATTAAGGCAAAGCACATGACCAGAGTGGCAACTCTGGAGGACGGCAGTGCTTGAATGGGCAGGAGAAGACTGTGGTTTGAAGTCAGCCTAAGACCACAATCAGAGCGACGAGCTTTGACTTTCTGGATGCAAAACTGTGCCAGATGTCCCATTTATGTAAGTTCGATTGCTTTGCGACAAGTTTACGTGACATGTAAAGATTGACGATTCCGAAGCGGTGAATCTGATCTGAAATGCCATCTGCTCGCGCCATCCATTCTGCAAATGCAAAATTAGGCTTCGCGGAGCTGACTGGTTGGCGAACGAATGTAATTGGGCTCTGAACAAACCCGACGTCTGATTCAGATCAACTAGACAGACGGGTGTCTGGGTGAACGTGACTATGCTAAGTCAACAGGAGATCGACCTGCAGAGCAATAAGTGTCATACCCAGAGTCCCTAGTCTAGCCCAAGAAGAAAGTTCTATTGCTCCATGTCAAAGCTAATGCATTGTTCATTATAAAACTGTTCTTTTTGATACCGCAGCAAATTTTATTTGAGAACTTGCGCATTAACGATGGGATCTCTTACACACTAACTCTGCATGTTGAACGCCACTAGGGATGCATTCAGCACCGATACATCAATAAATGTAATTCTTATGGTGGTAAGAGATGTCATTGTTAACGCACATGGTCTTAATTGTTAATGATCCTTATTGCTAATCTGCTCATACTCTTTCACACATAGTGACACTGATTCCGATTAATAGCAACCTTCTCTCCAGGCATCAGCAAATTCCATACATAGAGGTCAATGGATAATTGCAATCTGACATCTTCCCGGTTCCGAGGAGTTACCATTAAGCTGACTAACTCTTTGGTAGGGTTTAATGTCTCCTAGACCGGTCGCTCCTTTCGAAGAGTTTCGATTAAGCGGAGTGAAATAGGCCTATAATTCAATAGGGATAGGCTAAGGCTGTAGGTAAGTAGATGCCAATTGGACCCGTTATAGAAGTATGCAATTTTAAGCAGTCCCTGTAAAATCGAAAATTGGTTGTGCGGAAAGGATGAAGGGATTGGATTTGAATTTCAAAGGCTTTGATAGATGCAAATATTTTTGTAAACTCAGTAAAGATGAAGTATAAACTGTGTTGTTGTTGTTGTTATAGGTGGGTAAGTTTACCCTGTTTATGTGTGGAAAAGGTTGTAAAACCTTCTATAGCCAACAGTGGACAAAAAAACCAAAACAACTTTGGCATCATAGCTATGCGTCCTGAAAGAGCGAAACAGGACAAAAAAAACAACAAATTAACTCGTAGTTGTAAACGAAACTCCGAGCTTTTTGTAGAGAGCTTCTCGCTCGCTCGTTGTTTGCTATCCTCATTTCCGTTACTGGGCCCGGGTAAAAGTGCCTGGAGGAAATGGAACTTTGACAATGCCTGGCTGTCATGCCTTATCTCCCTCTCCATCTTGACAGTGACAATTCAGAGATAGCCTCGGGTTATCACCTGCCGATACCTGCACGCATGCACGCTCGTATCGTCCAACCTTATCACTTTAGGCTTCGGTAGGACTTGGTTCTGGAATCGCTAATTGCGAGTCCTACTTCAGCGATGTTTTGGAATCGGTTATTCGCTCGGAACCGATTCCTTGTGCAGAGGCGGCTTCTTAGCTTGCTACGACCAGTGTCTGCGTATCTAAGCCTTAGTTTTGTGGATTTCTCAGAAGCTTTATTTCGAAGAGGAGTCAAAATAAATTATTGGACTGAAGATGAGGGTGCTTCCCCCCTGAAACTGTTTTTTTTTTTTTAAATGCGCATTTCCGTTCAGCTGCCAAACATTAGACGAGTCGAGCAGCGAATGACAAGCCTGAATCAGGCTCGGAATCTGACTCGAAACCATGACCCCTTTTGCCATCTCAAGGCCACTATAGTCCTTTTTCGGAGTCCAAGTCCGATCCGACCCGTGAGTCTGAGTTCTGAATCCCAGCTAGAGCAAGGGAATGCAGTCAATGAAAAACGAATATGTCGGGACGAAACCACTACAATAATTTATATAGGTATGAAGATGCCAATAGCACCTGGCATAAAAATATGCAATTCTATATAATCCTTATAAAATCAGAAAATTGGCCATGGGGAGGAGGGGAAGGAGTTGGATTTTAATTTCAAAGGCTTAGATAGGTGCAAATAGCCTATATGTGTAGTCTCAGAATAGGTGAGGTTTAGTCACTCAAGTATAAAATGTGTGGTTGTTGCTAGGTAAATAAGGTTACCCTGTTTACTGAGTGAAAAGGCCTAAAAAATTAGATTGTCTGCTGCACTGCCTAAGTTCTCAAAATCTAACATTTTCAGATGCATTTTTCTTTGTGTCAAAATTTGGAGGAAGAGCTAAACAACATGTTTGGATAGTATTTTGACACGGCACCCCAGGATAAGTTAGTGAGAGGTGTAAAACCTAATATAGCCAACAGTGAAAAATACAGTACATTGGCATCTTCATACCTATAACGGTAATCAGGGCATTGCTTCCAACTGTGGACAAATATTGAAATGTTTTGTACAGTGTAGAGACCTAAGCCAAGATCTGTGCACTATAATTTTATTTCATAGAAGTTTGTTCTAGAGCCTACCAAAATTAGTTAAAACATTGGCAGCGTGCGATCTTGGTTCTGTCACCTACCCTTTGAATGTGTGTGTGTGTGTGTGTGTGTGTGTGTGTGTGTGTGTGTGTGTGTGTGTGTGTGTGTGTNTCCAAAAGAGCCAAGTCTGGCAACCCTGGCACCAGGATGATGCAAGCTTTTGCTAGCTAACCCACACGACTTCATTCAACTTCGGCCAATGGGAAAAGAGAGAGTCGTCTGACCTAGTTCGTCGTCCGTAGGCATTTTGATTTTTGCCTATAGGCATGGAAATTTTAACACTACTCGGCGATGCCTGTGGGGCTCAGTCTGGGTTCGAGTGATGATTTTTTTGCGTATAATACAGTAGAAGAGGAGCTGCCCACGAGTTACCCTGTGTAGTCAAATTTTCGAAGTGACTACTGGGCTAGCCAAGCTGAACTGCGTTTGGGGCTCAGACAGGGTGCAGTCTCCTTTCTTTTGAGACGGTACTAGACTAGAACGGTAGTAGAGGCACGGCTTTAGGGGTTGTCTTTTATAGTCAAAAATGTGAAATGACTTGCACAGCGCTCATTTATTTAGTTCAGCCTTCTAAGCTGAGAATTCTTAAGGCTGATTGCTGGCCTTTCTTATTTCAATTATTTTCTGCTATCTGTGTTTTCCTTTTTACCATCTTGTGAGGCCTTCCTTTTTGAAGTGGTAGTCAATGACTATTTGACTACCATTACGCTACGCCCCTGGCTGCCAAACATTAGACGAGTCAAGCAGCGAATGAGAAGTCTGAATCAGGCTCGGAATCTGACTCGAAACCATGACATCTTTTGCCATCTCAAGGCCACTATAGTCCTTTTTCGGAGTCCAAGTCCGATCCGACCCGTGAGTCTGAGTTCTGAATCCCAGCTAGAGCAAGGGAATGCAGCCAATGAAAAACGAATGTGTCGGGACGAAACCACTACGCTAATTTATATAGATATGAAGATGCCAATAGCACCTGGCATAAAAATATGCAACTTTAAATAGTTCCTATAAAATCAGAAAATTGGCCATGGGGAGGGGGGGAAGGGGTTGGATTTTAATTTCAAAGGCTTAGATAGGTGCAAATATATGTGTAGTCTCAGAATAGGTGAGGTTTAGTCACTCGAGTATAAAATTGGTGGATGTTGCTAGGTAGATAAGGTTACCCTGTTTACTGAGTGAAAAGGCCTAAAAAATTAGGTTGTCTGCTTCACTGCCTAAGTTCTCAAAATCTTACTGTTTCAGGTGCATTTTTCTTTGTGTCAAAATTTGGAGGAAGAGCTTAACAACATGTTTGGAAAGTATTTTGACACGGCACCCCAGGATAAGTTAGTGAGAGGTGTAAAACCTAATATAGCCAACAGTGAAAAATACATTGGCATCTTCATACCTATAACGGTAATCAGGGCATTGCTTCCAACTGTGGACAAATATTGAAATGTTTTGTACAGTGTAGAGACCTAAGCCAAGATCTGTGCACTATAATTTTATTTCATAGAAGTTTGTTCTAGAGCCTACCAAAATTAGTTAAAACATTGGCAGCGTGCGATCTTGGTTCTGTCACCTCCCCTTTGAATGTATGTGTGTGTGTGTGTGTGTGTGTGTGTGTGTGTGTGTGTGTGTGTGTGTGGTGTGTGTGTGTGTGTGTGTGTGTGTGTGTGTGTGTAAATATGGGTTGCGCATGACCACGACAATTGCCCCTTCCTCCCCCCTTCCCTTCACATCCCCCCCTCACATCCCTCCCTCCAAAGTCGTAAATGGAATCGGATTTCCGGGTCCCATTTAGCTACGTANAATTTTTTTTAAAATTCCATTTTCGCTTCCGTTTCATTATGTCGCCTGAAATGGTCTTTGTTCCCTCTTCCTCTTCTCTTTATGCTTGTTCCCCTCAGAATCCTTCCTTGTGTCCTCCCTCCCCCCACCCCCTCCTATTTTTTGTTTAAAAAAAAGCTTTCAGTGTTAGTCTTCATTTTACTCTTCCACCATCCCACCCTCACTTTCAGCATCAAACTTCTTATGACCCCTCCCCTAACTTCTTACTCTTTTTCTTTTCATCCCAACCCTCGCTGTTTAAACGTCCTTCCCTGTCTGTCTGAATTATGTTTTCACATCTCTTTTCGGCACAGTTACTTCTATAAAAGAGACAAGGACTTGATGCCTGCCCGGCTCGCTCGGCCGTTGACAAGAGCGTGTCTCATGAACACAAAAATATCCAAGGAGAAGCCTGCCGCTAGCAGGATTCGAACCCGAGGCCTTTCCTACCAAGGGACAAGCGCTCTACGTCTTGGCCATACTGCCTACCTCCGTTTCTCGCCGCTTTGCTCGTAGACTGTTTAGTGTCCATGCCATCCTGTAAATATCCCTCTGACTCTCTTAACTTCAAATTTTACCTCTTTCCTCATCCTTTAAACCGCCCTTCCACTTCCTAACAGACATATTTATGATTTGAACTTTCTTTCCCTCCTTCATGCTTTAAATTTCTTTCTGTTTCTCCTCCGCTTCCACACTGGCGAAACCAGCTTGGGGAGGGGGGGAGGGGCTCACTAGGCGTTCATGAACTCCCCTCCCTCCTCACCATCCCCCGATTTTTCTATAAATTCTAGACTTGTAAACTTCACCCTTCACTTGTCGGTAGTTCTAAAAAGTTCTTCATCCAGTCACCAGTGGCTTTATATCCTTGAACTATAATTGATTATGTGAAAAAAGGTTGGGGGGAGAGGAGGGTATAATTTGAGATCTAGGGTTACATATTGTCAGGGGCGTAGCGCAGGGGTCGAAACTAGGTAGGCAAATCTGCACATTGGCCACGCAAATCATCGCACTGTTGCCGTTTGGTCATTCTACATTTTCGTTGGTGCGGAAGACAAACGAGGTATTATACGGCTACTATTTGCTGCACCATCTATACCAAGAGCGCATGATAACATCAGTAAAATATCGTGACAACAACCACAACAGAGACAAAAACAACTAACTCAACCATAACAGCACTGTATTAACTGTATTCACTTTATGTTTACTCTCTGTAGATAAAACTGACACGTCTTTTATGTGGGTAAATATATTGTGGCGATGCCGTTGAAGGAATAGGTTTAATGATCAGCTTTACTTCCATCGCTAGGAAAATCGTATTCATGTTCGTGTCTGGTTCATAGCTGAGCTTGTCTAGTCTATTTTATTTTTCTTCATGAGATTCTAAAAGAGAGCATGCAGGCAACATTGGCTGCTTTCAAAACAACATCCACGTTTGTTAGGAGGTCCACTGAGTTCATCTTACCAAAACACACGGTCTCAATTTATCTAGGGTCTAACTCTAGACTAAGATCTAGTCTAGACCTATGTTAGACGCACCGAGCAAGGTTGTCAGACTTTTTTGCGAGCCGAAGCCACATTGCGTGCAAACGCGCCAAAAATGAGCCAAACCATGTTCGGAATGGGCCTGCAGGAATCAGGATTTTACTTAATTTTTTTTTTCTACAAACTGCTTGTGTATTGGATTTACGTGGGTATTATGGTTATCATAAATCTTTTTACAAACACCAGAGCGACATCATAGGAACTGAGTGTCAAATGGGATCATTTTTTTTATCCGTGTTCATCGGGCAATAATGACAGAAGCCCGATCATTTGAGATACTATTTTGAGAGAAATAGAAGTATTTTAAATTTGAAAAAGTAGTCAATTTTAACCTGATTGTTTGAACAAAAAAAAATTGTCAAAGAGCAAATAAATCAGTTATTTGAGACCCAAGAGCTTTTTAAAAAGAGAAATAACTGCTATTTGGCTCCAAAAGAGCCAAGTCTGGCAACCCTGGCACCGGGATGATGCAAGCTTTGGCTAGCTAACACACACGACTTCATTCAACTTCGGCCAATGGGAAAAGAGAGTCAGTCGTCTGACCTCGTTTGTCTTCCGTAGGCATTTTGATTTTTGCCTATAGGCATGGAAATTTTAACACTACTCGGGGATGCCTTTGGGGCTCAGTCTGGGTTCGAGTGATGATTTTTTGC
>JAWQUT010000916.1:72456-117681 GCA_033807755.1 Ellobium chinense
ACACACACACACACACACAACACACACACACACACAGAGGCAGGCAGGCACACACACACACACAGACACACACACATACATACACACACACTCACACACACACAGAGGCAGGCACACACACACACACACACACACACACACATACACACATACACACACACACACACAGGCACACACACATACACACATTTTGTGATCCTTAATATCCCTCTTTTCAGCCCCATTTTAAACATTCACTTGCTATGCCTTTACTTTTCACACTTCCCCCATAATTCCCTCTTATTTTGACCACTGCACGTCCCGGAAAACGGACACACTGCACCTTCGCTGTTCACGAATAGAGAACCTTACGTGACATATCACAGGTCAAAGGCGTTCGAAATTACTGGAATGGATTAGATTTTTATTTTATAATAAAAAACTGAAAAAAAATTAAATTGCGAAATGGCGCACATTTAAAACCAGTACCACACAACTTCAGGTCTTTAGGTAATTTCTGGAGAATTTCAGATATTATGTTTACTGGCTTGACGGTCACTTGTGCAGTGTTTCATTAACAAAATCGACATCATTCCGGGTGGCACAAAAAAAAAAAAGTTTAGGCCTACTTAATTTCACAGCTTAATAATACATTTCGCACACATCAGTACATGGATACTGTCTGCTAATGCTGGGGAAAATTAAAATGTCTATCTGCTATAGACACGATACGGCTTAAAACTTGTTTTAAAATTCTAACATAACAGTGGCATGCCAGGTGTGCTTCTGACACACTGATCCCAACACGACAAACTTTTTTTTTGGCTGTGACAACTGTATGACACTTGGTCTAGTTTTGATCAAACAAGCTTACAACGGTTATGGCTCATATCCGCCTATTAATGTGTTTAAAAGTTTTCACTCAATTTCTTTTTATTCTTGAACTTATTATTCTCTGAAATTTGGTTGTTGTTGTTGTTGATGTTGTTGTTGTTAATGTTGTTGTGTTGTTGGTGGTGTTGTTTTGCTCTTCTTCTTCTTCTTGTTGATGGTGGTGTTGTTGTTGTTATTGTTGTTGTTGTTGGTGGTGGTGGTGGTGCTGGTGGTGGTGGTGTTGGTGTTGTTGCTGGCCCATCCGGTAATCTACAGTATCATTATTTGTGTATCGCTATGTACTAGTATCACACTGATGCTATCCCCTCTCACCGATGTGGCATACTCCCTCCCCCTTTCCCCCTTCTCCCCTTCTCCCCTTCCTCATTCCCCTTTCCAAACCCCTCTGGATCCACTTTCGTTACTTCCTTAACCGCTTGATCTACACACTGTCTGCCGTGATATAAAATCGATAAACTCTGGCAAACATTACAGTAAACATCTGAAAAAATCGGTTTCCCACGCATGGAAGATCGGATAACGAGTCTTAAACAGATGCACTTTTATGCTAGGAAACTACTACGGTATAGGATTCTTTTTTAACAGGTTTTTATAAAAGTCTCATGAATATAACAAGCACATTGTCAGTCCCTGTTTTCACCTCTATAAATGTACAGTTAAATAGTTCTTATGTCACGCTGGCCTATAGAAACAAATCCTGTAATAACGATGACAAAATGACTTCTCTGTGACATAAGTCTCAGGGATATAACGGGCACATTGTCAATCCCTGTTTTAACCTCTATAAGTGTACAATTAAATAGGTTTTATGTCACGTTGGACCACAGAAACAAGTCCTGTTAAAACGGTGACAAAATGAATTCTCTGTGATGTAAGTCTCATGGATATAACAGGCACATTGTCAATCCCTGTTTTAACCTCTATAAATGTATAGCTGAATAGTTCTTATATTACGGTGAACCACAGAAACAGATCCTGTTTTAACGGTGACAAAATAAATTATCTGTGAGAGAAGTCCAAATTGCACTTTATCATACTCGCACAAGATGTTTAGAGGCCACTCTTCATCTATTGGTTGGTTTAACTACTATCTACGTCTAACTGGAGTGTATTACAAAATAGTTTTGTATACCATTCATAGTCTTCCTCTCAGTACAAAGTAACTGCATAATAGTTGATCCAAGGTCCCACTTCCTAAGCAACGAAGAACGCTGGGGGCAGACAAGACCCCTTTCTCTGTTAAGAAAATCCACATTTATTTTCAATCGAACTTGATGATTACAACCCTTAACAAATGACTCAGTGAGGGTCTTCTTTTTTTTTAATAGAAGATAAATATACTAGCATTAAACTTATGGTTGTTATATAGTCACCAGTCTTTTCCTGATATAAGAAGATCTCTTTTATAACAGAGACGTTGTAGTGCTGACTTAGCAGTCCTGTTATAACCAAGTTCCGGGCCGTTCCATTTATGTTCAGCCTGAGTGAAGATTCCGCTCTCTTTTTGCTCCTCTTATGTAATACAATGTGGGGGCTGTCTCCAGGGATATGATCGTTCTTGCATCAATGCAGTTCATTTAGTCATAGATCAGCTGCCTATTCTTAGATTGTTCTAAATGTGAGTATGTGTTGGGGAAAAAGGAGTGGGGTTGAAACCTGCATCATTCCGAAAATAGTCACTTTGGAAAATCTAAGTAGTCTAAAGATTTTTTTATTATTTTTTTTTAATTTAAATTAAACTAGGAAAGTTCGGGTGGAAGTAGGGGTGGCGAGGAAAGTTTGCTTCGAATTTCATAGAGCCTAAACAACAGCGTATATATCACCATGTCCTCCGGAGAAAACCTAAATTTAGTTGCCAAAAAAAAAAAATCTACGGAACTAAATATAGATAAGTACGCATGTTCTGTCTGAGGATTTTGCGAAAAAGCTCCCAACATAAACTAAGGATTGAGACAGTGCCAGACGTAAGCTGATATAGAGGATGTCAGTTGATACTGTGTATCGGCGCGTTATTTACAGCTGGAGGTTAGGGATCTGCTCGTATGTTTGAAGGCGAATTTCAGTTGGGGTGGTTTCGCTGTAACTACGTGGTACATTTGCAACGTAAATTATTTAGGAACGTTTTAAGAGGCACTTGAGCGTTTGCACATTAACGATGGGATCTCTTACCGTCGTAAAAATTAAGAGCTTGCGCAATAATGATGGGAACTCTTACCATCTTAAGAATTACATTTTATGCATCGGTGTTGATTGCACTCTTAGTAGTGTTCAACGTGCAGGGTTAATGTAATTCTTACGATGGTAAAAGATCCTATCGTTAATGCGCAAACTCTCAACTAACTGTGCATGTTGAATATTACTAAAGGCGCATTTACACCGATGGGCTAATATAGTTTTTACTAGTTCTTGGTAAGAGATCCCATCGTTAATGCGCAAGTTCTCAAATAATGCGTCTTGCCGGACATTATGATCTCAGTGATTCTCATCAAAATCTTCCCATCCTGACATTTTTCATTTCGACCCATAAAGATGACAGATAGGAAAAACTGATTTTTGCTATTACTGTATTAGAAATGAGATGGATGGACGGTCTCTTACTCTTACTGTACTTTTTTTTTTAATCAGCAACGCTTTTGGCAACTGTCGCAGTAATTTATCCAAGCCGTAGGTGACAGGTCGAGTAAACAGAAATCTTGATGAGCCATAATATTTAATATACATAATTTAGCTCTTCCTTCAGATATTGACAGTAGACTATAGAAATACTTATACTCCCAGACCAGTTAAGATTTTGAGAACTTTCGGGCTCTCAACGCAGTGAACAGAATAACCTTATGCACAAACCTTATCTACAAAAATATCTGCATCTGTCTAAGCCTTTAAAATTAATCCAACACCCCTTCCTTTTCTCCCCTTGATCACGTATGTGACTGGCATCTTCATACTGTAACTGAACTTCATCAGGCTGGGCCGATTTTTCCTAGTCTAGGGGAAATAATCGTGTTTTTAAAGCGTCCTTTAAAATTAGAGTTACAGTTCTTGACTAGATTTATGAGCGAGTTCGTTAACATTATTAGTTATAATAGTTTGTTCCAACTCAGGCAGATATCTCTGAGTTTCAAAAGATGTTTAAAAAAAAAATTCTCACACACACAACATCTTCACAGGAGGGAGAGAAAAAGAGACAGAGAGATAGCGGGCCATTACTTAATAACCAAGCAACCAACCAACCAACCAACCAGAGAGCAGATCTCACAGGGAAACAAAACAAACCTACAAAATCATTATGATGAAGGATGTGTTTTATTTTGATCATCAAACAATCATTTTTAAATGAAAAAAAATGATCATCATGTATGCAAAGACACTGATAATAAAACAAGACATGTCATGGGTATTTCAAGTTGACTTATAATTTTCATGATTAGGACATGATGTTTAAGTTATATCAAGATAGAAGTCAATCCTCTATATACCAGATGTCCAGCAAGATTTACCGTTCTGTCCACAATACATCTTTAATATTGCACTTCTTTCTTGAAACATCCAAGCTGAGTTCAGCCCCTTGTGATTTTTTTTTTTTTAAAATATCCCCCACCCCCAGTCCCTTCTCCCCACACCAAACAAAAGTCTACTGCTCTTAGAGCAGAGCACAGTGTACCTAGGCTGGCATTTAAAGAGTTAAAAATCCAGACAATTGACCCTAACATCTTGAAATCTTATATCTGTCTTTTCTATATTAAGATAACAGCATCAGTGTTCCATGGGTGTAGTGTGATACTGCTAGTGAACGAAGTCACACTGCCACATCAATTATAGCACAAAGGTGATGACCTATCACTAACAAAGCTCACGGAGAAAGATATGATGACATAATGGTATTAAAGAAAAACACAACATATTTTACATCACTTCATCACGCATCTGAATTAATTCCATCTCCTGAATTTAATTAACCAGACAACGTCATTTGCAGACATCTATCAATAAATAAAAAATTAATATTAATACACAAGTATTTTTAAGATGTAGTCACCAGTAACTGAAATACTTGCATTGTTGTATATACATGTATAAGCTCAACTTATGAGGTGCGGTTTACAGTATTTGTGTAATGTGTGCTTCTTTTTCCAAATCAGTGCTGACAGATTTTCAGAGAAAATGCTCGGCACTGACATTTAATTAAGGCAAACATTTGAGCCAGATGCTGTCTGAAGAGAGGTAATTCTGTCAAAGGGAATTCCTATCCAAGAAAAGGCAGTTCTAAATATGCACGCTGGGATGGTAGATACACTTAAATAAAGCCGCAGTATTCATGAATACTGTTGAAACTTCATTCTTATTATTTGATTGAACTTACGTTCTTCAAACGTAGCCAATGACAATGGGTGCCAAATGCCTAGATCAGATAGTGGTAATTGAAACAGTGGAATGATTATTTTACAAGCTTGCTTAAATAACAGAAAACCATTGGTGCAAGTGACTGAGTCCAGAGGGTCATGAAATCACAACATCCCATTTACCAGGTGGCCCCACAAAAAACTTCACCTAATTCAAACGTCCAATAACTTCAAGAGTTAGAAAGAAAAAGGGATGCAAAAATTTTAATACATTAACAGATAGTTATAGATTATAATTTTTGCAAATTTCGTTGATCTAGTTTCTGTATTTTTGTTACAGCAAAATGTTAAAGAAACACATGTCAATAAAATCACATGCATTACTAAAGTGTCACAAGACACACGGGAAATAGATCCATTTCTAATTTCTTAGCCATCATATAGCAATATCACCTGGACTTTGCAGCATTAACACATGATACTAATCTGCTAATGAGTGTCAAATTTCAACTGCATAAGATTTGAATTTGTGAAGTTATTAAACTTTGAACTTTTGTTTTGTTATGCCACCCAATATCACCATACATGTGATGTGTATCAATCAGTATTACAAATGTGTAAATTCAGCATGTGCCAAAAAACTTGCCCCTTCGCACAATACCCTGAATCCTCTGACATCTCACTGTGACAAATACATGTATAACCATTTAAGCAGTAGAGGTTATAAATTACATTCTTGTCAATAGCCAAACAAAGCCTACAAAATATCAAGGAATATATCTATTTCACATAAACCAGCAGCAAATATCTGTAGACTGTTATTTCCATAGAACTAACTAACTTGCAGAACTAACGAGAGCATTACTCATAGAAAGGTCAGAAAAATGCTGAAATGAAGCATACAATGAAAAGGACCACAATTTTACTCTCCATGCTTACAATGTAAATATGTTCATGACCACAAATTTGCATTGATGGTGTCCAGCTGCATTTTTTGCATTGCATATTTTTTTTTGTCTCATTATTTCACAATTTGCATTGATGGCATTGCTAGGTATAGTATGTCACCCAATTACAATCATATTCATGAAATATCCTCCAGTCTATACTGATGGCACTGTTTTAATGCTCACAAAAAAAATGACTTGCAATATAAGCCCTAGCTTCTTATCACCTCTAAATCTCTTCTAGCTTTGTAAAATATCCAGTTAAGACATCTCGAGTATAAATAAACACAAGAGCTATAAAAATTGAAAAGCTATGAAAACACAACAGACCTGGGGAAGACAGCAGAGCCCTAACAAAATTATACAAATAAATACATGTATATGCATCACTTTGGATACACTACAGTCAGGATGCATCCTAGGTCACCTTGCCCTAAGCAGGAAGTATGAACCTTCATAGGGAAGACATCTTTTAGCCAGGCTGGCTCTGAGTCATGCCCATGTCATAATCATACTCACAAATTGCCTCTGCTATCAAACTGAGATAGAAAACAGAAGGAACAAATGACTTGAGACACAACATCCAAAATGTCTCATCATGGTCTTGTCAGTCACAATATAAGCAGATTGTGAATCAATAAAATTATAATGCATTAAAATATGTCATGAAAGTACAACTTCAGCAATCAAATTTCTGCTTAAGAGGACTTTTTGATCGCAGGGGTCAATATATAAAAGTGACCAGCTCACAAGATGAATATGGGGTGTCCAACCAAGTAACCATATTTCTCAAATCAAGAGAATTGAGGCCTTTAATATTAGCAAACTCGCATCTTCACAATTTCCTTTTTTTAATCATGCCACTCTAAGATCATTACAGGCAGCTAACATAACAAAATTTTAACAACAGCCTTGTGGGTGAAGATCGCCCACAACCCTATCTTACAGAATCCCTAAGACAAAAACTATCCGCAATTAAAGCCTAAACAAATATTTTCCTTAAATTTGACACACACAAATGAAAAAAAAAAATCAGATGTCACAGAAAACTTGTTTCCAGTAGCTTATCCATACTATATGCAGACAAGCTGCATTAAGTATGAAATGTATAATGTACAGACAGATAAAAATGAAAGGAATATAAATCCTCTCTCCAATCACAGAATGCTCTCCTGACATGAATGACACCAGATGGCTGTACATACTCCGTATTATTGGTTCCCTGCATTGCGCTATTGAAGGTTATATACAAGCTTGTGTAAAGTGCTGGAATCTTAAACTACATTAATGGCAAAGTTCGTCATTATCATTATAATATGTTGGTTATCACATCAAATTTTATGCATATGTTATGACAATGTGAAATCCTTACGCTGTGTTTTTGATATGTTCTTTTAATCAAAAACAAAATTCTTTTTAAAAAGTTGGAAATGTCTCTGTCAAAAAGAAACTTGCAAAACTAATCAAAGCATGTTAACTCTAGATGGTCATGGCCTCCAGCTGCCAAAGTTACATTTGATATGACAGAATGAAGTAAAATCTCATGAGTCCCTAAAGCAGCTTTAAATGTTCACACTGAAAGCTTCCGCAAGGTCAATGTACAACCATCATCAAAAGCCAAGGACATGTCTATGGAAAACCCCTCCGTGGCCGACAACCTCCTTGGAAATGGTGCTGAGAGCATCAAAATTCTTTTTTATGTTGCTGTCTGTTGCATGCTGTAGGTTCGTTCTGATTCGGTCAGCAGCCTGGTTAAGAAGGAAAAATAATAAAAATACAGTTACAGCAGATGCATTCTTCAACAGTTTCCAACAACCCAGTGTAATCTGGCCCATACTCAAAAGACTGCATGATGATCCACTGTTCAAACTTCTACAATGTTCCATCCAGGTAACAGAGTTCAAACCACAACATTATTTTTCTGTGTTTTGCAGGTTCTGATATTTTCCCCCAAATTTTTCCCATATAAAGTATCAATATTCTGGGATTCCATGTTCTGGAACTATAATGAATTACAAAAATGTGAAAAAGTTCTTATGAACATCTAGAGGGGTTAAAAGTTTCCACTGCATATCTTTGCCACTCACCTCATTACACCAAACCTCACACAACATCTTCTCATGGTTGGCTGAAATGTAATTGTTGTTAAGGCTGCGCGAAGCTCGGGACAGCACTGCCACCATGCCGTAAATGTCAATGGCCGCATCAGCGAGTCTCTTCAAGATGAACTGCTCATCTGAAAGAAGAACAGATTTTATGCACTAAATCATTCAATGCAAATCAGCCACTATGCACAGCCTTATAAAAATGATAATGAGTTAAAAAGATCTAAACAGACTTTCAGTGTCTACAACTAAAGCAGTAAAATAATATTTTAATATGAGCAATGATTTCTGCCTCTGTTTGAAACAGCGAAGCATAAATGAATGAGTTTCCAGCTGGTAATTATCCACTTCATGTTTCATAAACTCCGCATATTCATTCTGAATATTTTAAAAGATGCAGGAGAACAGAACTTGACAGATCAACATATTTACTTATTTCACAAATGTGATAAAGTCTGAATGCCAAGTATAGCAAATATAGTATAAAATCACAAACTCAAACCTAATATACTCAGATTCCTTGCCTTCTTGTGACTGGCAAAGCTGCTTGTTCTGTATTTTCATATGATATTTACCTCAAGAACTTTAATTTACCTCATTTTTTAAAATTCTGAGTCCATTAGGTTCTACTTTGACTGAATAAATACCTGAATACTGTATTATCTCATTCTCAAAACAAAAAATATGGACTTCCTAGTTCTTTGCTTCCAAATCATTATTCTGATACATTTCAAGGCTGCATCCACCCTCATGTTGCAGAATTCACTGCATCACATAAATGCTCATACACTAACAGTTTTTATGTATCCTTCATTTTCAACTTACCAATGATTCTTTTGTTGTGCTTGATTAGCAAGTCTTCAACAGTTGCACCAAAGGCATCAATAGATTTTGCGGTCTGTGGAAACAAAGAAATGCAGCAATCAACAACTTCTGACTCGTGCAGTTAAGATGCATAAAGAAATTTATTGCCTATGTGCCCTCCAAAATCTGATATATTTCCCACTGTGCATTCACGCCATGAATTTCTGGGATATTAACCCTCTGAATCTTATTCCCACTCGTTAAATCCCCATTCCCCTAGAAGTACAGGCCAATTTTTCAGTCTCTTGAAGTACATATTTTTTAAGTCTAACCTGAATTGTCAGTCTTTTGGAATCAAAAGGTAAAAGTTTTGAAACTGAATATTACTGATCTTTTTCTAAAACTCTGTAAACTTTATGTTAGGTACTCAAAATCTATTGTTGTATCCAAAACAACCAGCAACTGCCAGTTCAAAAGGTTTTGCCTCACTTAACTTTCTGACAGTACTGAACACATACTGAAACTTTTTTAAGACTTCAAACAAAAAATATGAATGTTCTAGTTTTGGCAACTCATTATTGAATTACATTTCAGGGATGTTCCCATTTTCATTTCCCTGCTTCTAAACCTTCTAGGGTGCCTATTACTTAAACTCTAACCTCAACCTGAAACCTCTGCCTACCTCTCCTATTCCCTCACCTACCCACCATTTCTGAATTCTCCTATTCCCATATTATCATATGTACTATCCTCCCATGCTTTACTACTCCTACCATTAATATCATCTTTTAATTGGTATCTCATGGAGCTCATGGGTCGAATTTTGCTGCCGCTTACCTTATCACCAGCTGCAGCTAAGTCTGGATGCACATACTTGGCAAGAGAGGTGTTTCCAGTGGACATGCCTACCAGTCTGAGCAAAAAGAACAAAAAAAAAAAAATCATAACTTCTGTTTTAGCTACCTTCGTTATTTCAGGTAAGAGAATGGCTTTTTATCTACCATAAATGGCTCCTGTAAATGGATAACACAATTTTCTGAGTTCAGGGAAAAGCAATCCTCAGCAATGTGTATGAGACTGTATCCTCCTTCCTTGGAAGTCGGCATCTTCCCCCTCAACTGAGAATCAGTTGCTTTCCATGATCACTGGAACTACTAACTAAACCGACTTATACTGTTACTCCCTGCCCAATCTACGCTTGACTCTGCTGGTAACTAAGCAGTGTGGAAATAACATCATGCAAAGCCCTGATATGGCCAGGTGCTCTCACCATGCTGATGACATATATTACTATAGATAATGATTTTTTAAATATTTTTTTTAAATGCTTCCTTCAGTTTTTGCACCTGCACTGTAGCTCCTTATAGGATTTATTCTACATGTTACTCATAATAAAGTCATGGGAGCAACATATGGCATGAGGACTTTTATGTTCATCATAATCTAACAAGAAACATACCAGGTGGTGTGAATGAATTCTCCATTTTAAAGAGTTTACAGATAATCTGGCCACAAGCAGCAGGCACCTTCTAGAGAAGCTTCCTTCAGTACATTCTACTGACAATGATTCTTACATGAGCTTTTTAGGTCTTAAAAAACCTCTCCAGGTCTCTCTCAAGTCAATTAAGATGAAACCTCATGAAAAACACTCAATACAATGAACACAAAACAGAGACCAAACAGATAATGTCTGAAGAATTGCAGCATTTACTCCCAAGGACTGCCAATGCAGGCCCNAAAAATTGTGGAATCGGAAGCTGCGGAAAACGAACTTCTTTCCAGTGTTTGTTTGGAGAAAATCGGGCGAGTGGTTGCTTCTCTGATTTTTTGAAGTTGTCATAGATTTTTTGGCTTTTTTTTTGAGGTGATGGAGGATGCTTTACACCTCTATCTTGAAGCTTTATGATGGAAACATGTATGAGACAGTGAATGGATGCAACCTGTGCAAAGTCATATTTTTTTAGAGTTATCTCCCTTCTCTTAGGGATTGGGAATTCGTCTTGGGCAGGTGGCTTAGGGGGTAAATGGTTAAAGAGTTTTCATATAATCTGGCCACAAGCAGCTGGCACCTTCTAGAGAAGCTTCCTTGGGTACATTCTACTGACAATGATTCTTACATCAACTTTTTAGGTCTTAAAACCTCTCCAGTCTTTCAAGTCAATTAAGATGAAACCTCATGAAAAACACACAATACAATGAACACAAAACAGAGACCAAACAGATAATGTCTGAAGAATTGCAGCATTTACTCCCAAGGACTGCCAATGCAGGCCCATATCTGAAGCCCCCACAGCAAAGGGGTATTTAAGGGAGAGGGAATATATTGCCACTTTACCAGTTTATGGCAAAACCAATGTATGCATCAAATTAGCACAAATTCACCTTTTTCACTTTATTGTAGAGAGGAATCTGGGTTGTTCTTTCATAGCTTTCATAATGTCCTGAGATAACTTATCATAGAAGCTACTGATTTATTGCTAAAAAGAAATGCAGTGCAAGTTTTATGAGCTTTCTGTAAAAATGTGGTTTTGGCATCTACAAACTGTTTCCACGAAACAGCAACATAGGATAAACAGGATTCTGAGGATCACTGTAGGATGAACAATTAAGCTATAGACACCGACGGTTAACTGTGAACTTGAGATCATACCTCTTTGCCCTCTTGGCCCCAGCTCCAACCAAAACTCCAAGGTTTGATGCAGGATTGGACAGAGCTTTCTGGAGTTCTCTGAGTTGACTGCCCGCATACTGTGAATAAAACCAACACAACATTCAATGTGAATTCACTGACTGGAGCAAATGGATCACTATGATTGATGGCTTACAATCTATATAACTGACATCTCATCCCAAATATTTTACTATGGTTGGTCATATCAAGTTCAAATTCAGGTAAAAAAATAACTTCATTTAAACAAAAAAAACCGATTAAAGACCTCATCGAGATGTTGGGTACAAAATGTAGCAGATGTGCTTCTCCTTTATGTCTACAAATACCTCAAAGACAATAGAAACACACAAAAACAGTGTATAATCAAAATGACCTAGGCTGGTGCAATCTTTTTCCGATAGTGCAAATTGGCTTTAACATTATTAACTACTCGACTCCAACTTGCTTGATCCACCCTCTAGTGATTTATGCTTCAGAATTCTTGCTTTCTTCAAAAAATGTGTCTCTCCAGGCTTGGCTGTTTGGCTCCTGACACCATCTTAGTACTCAAATGTTTACCTGGATGCCTGTGAGAGCAACAAACAGCCTGAGAATGTCATTGGTCCCTTCAAATATGCGGAAAATCCTGAGATCCCTCATGACCCTCTCAAGCCCGCAGTCCTGGAAACATAAATAGAATATAGGTCACCTCACAGACATCATGCATGTAACTAAAACTGTCATAAAATACAACAATACTATCTACCTATTCTCAGATGCATTAACCATTTACCCCCTACAGTCGCTGTGGGTCGCCGCTATCGGTAAACCCCTACAGTCGCAGCGGGTCGCCGTTTTAGATTTGTTTCGTTGCGGACGGCATTGCACGTTCTGAATGTCGCCAAACGGAAATAAAAATTGTGGAATCGGAAGCCGAGGAAAACGAACTTCCTTCCAGTGTTTGTTTGGAGAAAATCGGGCGAATGGTTGCTTCTCTGTGATTTTTTGAAGTTGTCATAGATTTTTTGGCTTTGTTTGAGATGATGTAGGATGATTTACACCTCTATCGTGAAGCTTTATGATGGAAACATGTATGAGACAGTGAATGGGTGCAACCTGTGCCGGATTAGATTTTTTAAAATAATTTTTTTTTTTAAAAAGTCATATTTTTTTTAGTTATCTCTCTTCTCTTAGGGATTGGGAATTCGTCTTGGGCAGGTGGCTTAGGGGGTAAATGGTTAAAAAAGCCATTATCAAACCAAAGTTTATAGATTAATACTGAAGAACCCATAACAAACAACTCAGCATTTCAACCATTTTGCAAATCAAAAGTCAAGACCTACAAATTCAGAATCTTGATCAAGCTGTTCAATTAAACAGTATTCCACACATATTTGCAGTCTAGTCTAGCCTTCCTATCTTCCTACTATTCCATATGTCTTCAAAAATAGAAACCTATCGGTAAGCAATTCAGTGTGATCTAATTCTCTTCAGGAAGTTCTCCACCAGTTGGCACATTGAACCACACTACTTTGTAGGCATGCTATGTACTGTGAGTTAGCGACCAGTCCCATTCACTGCTGAAATATGTTTGAAAATGATGCATAGGGTATGGCCCAGAAAGGAGCCATTGATCAGTGCCAAAATGGTTCTCTTCCTAAGCAGGTCTAAGGGCCCTTATCTAGGATCTTGCCTCTAATCGCTGGACACAAAAAAGAAATCTCAGCTTTAAGTATTATCATTGGGGTATATTGTCCAATTTTGTTAACACTGCATTATTGTGAGACACTTCACACTTTTCTAAGTCAGTACATATTGCTTCAGTCTAATATTACTGCGCTGATTCAATAACAAGACTACTATTAGTTAACACTATATCAATTGGGGAAATAAACCAGCAAAAGAATTTTTTATTACCTTCATGTATCCCATTCCACCAAGAATCTGAATGGCTTCATCTGCGCAGTACCAGGCTGCTTCCTTGAAAACAGAAAGCAATGAAAAGATTCATTGTCTCCAGGAATACAAAAACATGAAATACTGCAAGGTTAACCTGCTATGAATTCAATATCATTTGCAATACGAAGGTGTAGACAAGCCTTATCTTTTGTCACTGCTAAATAAAATGGAAATGAAAAGGAAAAAGGCAACCTTATTGTTACTGAAAGTGAGCTCATTCTTCTAACATAATAAAAAAGACACATCTAGTTTGCCATCTTTATGCTAGAAAGGAATTTGAGGACCTATTCTAACAAAAGACCTCTCCATTTAAATTCCTAAAAGTTATATTTCCTTAAATTTTGGAACTTCTGAATAATTTTGAATGTTAACATCCCAGATAAATTTAAGAGGCACTGCTAAAATTGTATCAGTTTAAACATTCCAGAGCTAATGATTACTTCCTTAACCTGTTAATAAATCTAAATAATTAAAAACAAGGAAAGATGAAAAACTGTGCCCTCTGTCTCCTCCCTTTCCCAAGTACAGAAGGAAAAAACATACTGAGCCAAAGATCTTGCTAATGGCAGCCTCAATCTGAAACTCTGTAGATCCCTGATCCATGTTGGCCGAAATCATGTATGCCATGGACTGAAGAAAAGAAATTTAGAGATAAACATGTTTACAAGACCTAAAACAGTATTCATAGCAATGAAAAAAAGAAATGATCTGACTGGATGATATATTTTTAACAACTTAGTTTCATAGTTTCATGTGAATCACTTCCAAGTTTTTTAATAACC
Organism: Ellobium chinense; assembly: GCA_033807755.1. Taxonomy (NCBI): domain Eukaryota; kingdom Metazoa; phylum Mollusca; class Gastropoda; order Ellobiida; family Ellobiidae; genus Ellobium; species Ellobium chinense. The sequence continues at coordinate 86,917 of JAWQUT010000916.1, forward strand.
AAGTGCTACAAAACAGCAGATTTGCATATGAAAGAAATATCAATGACCACAAATTTCATACCTTTACATACATCACACACAAGTCAACCTACACACAGGTAATACAGAACTCAAGAGAAAATGTACAGTTGTCCTGCTATGAACAGTTGCAATGCATGACTGCCATACCAGCTGAGTCACTGAAACTAGTAAGTCCTTCTACGAGAAATGATGGCAATGATGATAGTAATAATAATTATGAAGACAAATAATGAACTCAGACTGATGATTATGATGGTGATCTAATAAAAGTGGCTGAAAATGAGATCTCACCTCTGTGACATACTGCACCATTGTCATTCTGCCTATTTTCTCCTGAATAGCTCCATATGTTTCAATTTTCCTTCCAAACTGAGTCCTGTTTGCTGCATGGTCAACCTAATTCCAAAGAGAATATCTGAATTATGATCTGCACTAGATATGATATTTATCTCTAAATACTGATTCGGAATTTCTGAATTAGTTCAGCTGTGTCAACAAAGCATGAAATAGACTCCACACACCTTTAAGTCTTCAGGTAAAAGAGATTTGCATATTGTTATAGAAAATGAAATCATTATTTTAACATTACAAAACTGACACAAGAAGTCTTTCTCAATCCTTCACACTGAAAAGGAATTTGAGTGAGGAACTATTAAACAACAATACTTCCTAATTTTAAAAAAATCAGGAAGCTGTGATTATCAAGAATCTCGTGAAGAAAATGAAGCATTCTGTTATCAACAAAATACTGCAATCATACACATGTTGCAATTACCTGGACTAATAATGAGTCAAGTTAACCTTTTAACTGAACCTGATTTTGTGGCTATCTCATATTGGACACCGATATGAAGAGGGATCACCTCATTTAATGATGGTGATAATAATACCATGATATCGTAAAGTAAAACTACAGTATTCCATAGCAAACACTTGGTCTGAAAGTCTGATCTGTTCTTATGTGGGAAAACTTCATGACACAGTTAACAATCACCAACAAGACCTGATAACCATAAACAGAGGGCGCAATACTGTGCAATAAAGGAATCAGCTGAAGAACAACATCTAGAATCCTCTAACAAGTGAACAAAAAAGAAAAAGAAACAGGAGTAACTTGTATAAAAGAAGTTCTTGTTCATCAGCTCACCGTTTCCTTCATTCTTTCAAAAGCTGCTTTTGTGAAGATACTATTATACTGTTAACACTAGGTTTTGCCATTGGGCCAACCACCCACTTACAGCCTTACTGATGCAGTATTTCATTGTGCCTGCCATGCAAGCTGCCATGCCAAATCTCCCATTGTTCAGAATGTTCATGGCCACTTTGAATCCACCTCCTACTCCTGTAAATGAGAAAATAATTACAGAAGTGAGTAATGCTCATGTGTCTTGATGGTGAAGTAGAATCCCACTGAAATCCCTAAAAGTGCATGTGTCTTGAAGTTTAAAGTTAAGTTAATCTCATATATCATGCATATGAGGAACAGCTTCATATGGATCCTGCAATTTCCCAAAGATCAAACAAGGTCTCTGCATCTCTGATACTGATCTATTCTCATATTTATACTTAAAAATTCTGATACTCAAAATAAAATGGAAGGTTCCCCAAAAAAGTCAGAGTCACTATTGAATACAACTTTGTGAGATTTTAAGTTTCAGAAATTCAGCATTTCTTTCTTATTCCCATTACTATGAGCTTTAAAATCTCTTTCCGACATCCACAAAAATGTACCTTTAGTGGGCCAGGTACAACAAACAACTTATCTCAGAAGACTGTAAGGGCAACACTCATGTACCTGCACTTGTGAAATTTTACATACACAACACACATACACACACAAACAAGAATGGTGTAAGTATGTACCAAGCAATTTCTTAAAAATCTAAACAAGAATACTGCACTACTGCTATTTTTAACCACACAGTTCCGAGGTTCAAAATTCACCACAAGATGGAGAAGGGGAAGTAATTTTATGAAATGTTGAAAAATTTATTTTAAATCAAACATCACCTACTGGAGTGTTGCACAAAAGTGTTACATTGTATCTGTCTTAATATTTACCTTTATGCCTATTTGTATGACATGTTTTTTTTTTTAATTCATAGCAATCCATGTAAACTTTTCTTACCATATGCCCATCTGTCATTTTACCAAAGACCCAAATTTGACTCATTAATACAGTCAAGTGATGGTCAACTAACAAATCTGTTACAACTTAAAAATTAGGTGACCAATGATCACTGTCCCTGAAATGAGTTTTGTGTTATGCGTATCTTTATTTCCTCTGTGTGTATAATGTCTGAATCTTCCCTGAAAATATTATTTAAATGGGAGCCTAATTACTGAAAATCATATAAGCCTATGACACTGCAACAGTCATTGTACCTCCCAAAACATTCTCTGCTGGAACTTTCACATCTTCAAAATAAACCTCGGCTGTGTTGGAGGCCTTAATTCCCATCTTCTTCTCTGGAGGACCGCTGTGGATAGAAAAACATATCAGAATATTGGTTAATGATAACTCAAACACGTCAATTGTGACGTCTATTAATATATGTCCACAATATATCCTTAATAAGATATGTGTGCTGTTGTATGCGTATGTTGTATATGATGAATAAAATGTCTTACATGTCTAACATAGGACTTTGGCATAAACATAAGTGTGGGTGAGCTATGCTTGGTCTTTCATGCAAAAATATAACCAATAAAAAATTGAGCATCAGATCTTGTTGAGGATTTTCTGTTCTGACAAATACTTAAACAGTTAAATATTAGAAAGATCAATGCTGACAATGGCCAATATTTACAAACGTAGTATCTCATAAAAACATTAAAGACAATGCTCTACATTTGTACCAAAATGTTCCCAAATTTAGTATTTTAACAAAGCAGTATTATATTTCACAACACCCAACAGCAGACATAAATGACAGCTCCACTTACTTTGAAACCCCTCCAAAACTTCTCTCCACAATGAAAGCTGTTACTTTATCCTTTGATTCCCCAGTCTTGGGATCCTTGACCGGGCACTACAATACAAGAATCATCAAACCCCATAATTTATTCATTCCCATGAATAGGCTGTATTTCTTTCAAAATTGCCACTGAATTTCCTACCTAACTTGCATTCAGATCAGTATTACAGTTTACTAACAAAGTAAATACAGCTGACTCAGCCATTTCCGCTTATTTGCAAATTTCTCGAGGGAACCAAATTTTTCCTATATAAAAGTCACTGGATAATCGCAACTCACTCCATATAACTGCGACCCCTCAGTAACTGTCATCCTATTCTTTATTGTCGATGGGGCTACTGCAAGGTGGCCATTGAAACAGGCCTTGGTGATCAAACATTCTTAGGCTACAACATCTTCCAGAGTTTGGCAACTTGAAGGTGTGAACACAGTAACTGAACAACGACATGAAATCATTTTATCAAAGTGAACACATTACATGGTAGTGTCAAGAGCTGAGGATGGACCACTTAGATCAAAGGCATTAACATGTGTGCCGCCAAGAGACTAAGCAAACTTAGAGGAAAAAGCCCCTCCTCCCCCCCCCCCCCCCCCCCCCCCCCCCCCCCCCCCCCCCCCCCCCCCCCCCCCCCNAAAATCAGAACGTATGAATGAAACAGCAAAGAAATGCCAAAGTGGGCAGTGTACAAACTATTTAAACCAAGCCAATAGTACAAAGCAAAAAAATTAAGGCTCTAGAAATGGTCATCGTAATATTCTGAACAATATACTTGCTTAGTCAAGGGCGTTACCAACTGAAACTCCCCATTACTGAAAATAATTTCTACATTGTCTCCTAAAGCCATCCAGTAATGAAAATAAATTCACAAATTGTTCTACCTTAAAGATACCAAAATAATAGTAATAGAAAACATCACATGGATGACAGCAGCCCTTGGCAAAATTTTCACTTGCTTTGTCTTCTTTTCACTACTCAGTTGCTTGTTACAATGCCATTTTTTTGTTTTCAGATCTGATTTTTGGTTTTCTAAAAAATGTTTCAGAATTCTGCCATGCTTGTTAACAATATAACTGGGTGTGTGAGTGCCTGAATATATATTTCAGTGTGAGGTTTACTGCTTTCAACAGTCTAAGGTTCATTCTTGAATTTTGTAATTTTCACCACTCAGTTAATAAGAAAACAGGAACTCATATTCATGAAAAATGGTGAATAAGGATTTCTGTGACAACATGAAATGATAAATTCCATGCTTCATTATCTTTAAAATGTTAGCATGCAGGTATGTAGACCTGTAAGTGGCCCCTTACAAGATTGTCTGAACATTTTCACTGACCGAAATAACATCGTTTTCTATGCGTTTTTTTCGTCTCAAAGCCCGAAAGCGGAAGTTCAAAGTGGTTCCTCGTGCATGCTCTCTGGCTATCGTCGCATCCTACATTCGCAGTATTTGCTTCTCAGGTTCCAACATTTGCTAATAGAATTATTATGTGGTGTCGGAGACGGTCGGAACGGATTCTCCTGTCGGAAAATTGACCAGCTGGTAGATTGTCGGGATTCCGACAATTGTCGGAAAACTTACAGGTCTAAAGTATGGCTTTGATAACATTTTTGAATTCTGAAATCTCCCATTTCTTGATGAAGCATTGTGCTGCAAATAAGGTGCCATGTAAATATTAAACCCTCACACTAGCATCTGATCCACTGGCTGGCTCTGTCAAACAAAATGCTGCAATTTTTTCTCCTGAGGCAACATCTGGCAGATACTTTTCTTTCTGTTCCTTGTTTCCAAACAACAGTATCCCTTTAAAGCCAATGGACTGGTGGGCTCCCAGTGTAATCCCTACACCCAGATCATGAGCTCCAACTATCTCCACTAGTCTGGCATACTGAGTGTTGTTCAATCCAATTCCACCTGCATAAAGAGAAGATAGAGCAAGACAATTAAGACTATCCATGAAATATTGAGATAACTAGATATAAGCAAGCCGTATTCCTGACCAAAGTCTAGAGGTTCTGAACACTATACAAACGATAAAATAATTTTTTGTTGAACAGTCACATCACTCACAGTAGGAAATAAACTGCAGGGTCACCATACTCAAATCATGGAAATTCCGTTTTTTGGTTCAAGAGAATGTAATTCAAAATGCACTTTCACCATTATATTTATCAGTTTTGTAATTTGATTTCAATATCAAGTTATCCAAATGTTGAGTGAAAGAATGTTAGCTTATCAATGATTAGTAATTATTCCTATTTGCTTTACAGCTAAACTATAAAATGAAATATGAACCTGAACCTACAACACACAAAACATATCTCAAAGTACAGTATTAATCTAATAATAGAGAGGAAAATAAAAAGACTTCTTAACTCTAGTAGTGCAAGGCGCCTCAGATCCAGCACCTCAATAGCGACTTGTTCCACTTTTACAGATAAGACCCATTCCATGTGTTATCTGCAGGCCGATCAGCTGACACCAGGCTGTTAAATTCAACCATCATGTTAAAAGGATGGTGCTACCATGTGAATTTATTGTACTGTCATGCCCAGCGAAGTGGAGTGAAGGTGACAACTGATTCTACTGTAGTGTTGCAAGGGCTAATTTTACAGGGACAGGAGATTTCTTTGAAGTAGAATTAAGTCTGAAATGTCACCACTTACCGTACTCCAGAGGTACCTGCAGCCCAAAAGCTCCTATCTCCTTAAGGCCTTGCATGGTAGAATCTTCCACTTTCTCCAGCGTATCATTTTTGGCTGCATCATTTCGTTCCTGAAGGAGATGACAGTGACAATTATTAATTCCTTTCTCACCATCAAGTCAATGCATTCAAGAAATGAAAACATTCCTATGAGCCTGCATTTAGTAGAATTTATATGAGGCGACCATCATTCATTCATTAGAAACTAGTCATCATAAAAACACAGGTCACCTTGCATAAGTTGATATTTTTTGGTCAAGATAAGAAAACCTTGNATATATATATATATATATGAATATATTCAAATTATAGGTGAACTATTAAATACATACATGGTTGGCCACAGAACCTTGACAGCCCATATAAGATTTGAGACAAGCCATGTGACAGTCGCCTAATATTACGTTCTTAACTATTTAGGCTGTGAGAAAAAGTGGTCCTGGTCACTTTAGACAGATGGTGGCTTTACAGAGGTCACATACACTGGGAATACTCATGGTTTCCCCTGAAACCCCACTGACACACCAGGGGTCATGATATAGAGGTGGTCACCGGACTAGCTTCAACTGCGCATGGGAAAGAAATTTGATATGGAACATTGATCATGATGGAATCCCAAGATATATACACATCAAACCCATCATCATGACCTCTCACGTACATACCAAAACATTTATTATTACCTCATAAAACCTAGCACAGGGGTCTATCAACTCCTGCAGAGTTTGCTTTTGGTCAGGACTCAACACTGGAAAAGCAAATATCAAAAAATTAAATGAACAAAGACTCTCATAGGTCAAAACCTTTATAAACAACAATGCAGATGTTTCACCTAAGTTTACAGGGTGTTTCATATGAGGTATCTAACTGAGCTGGAATTTTAGTTACTGTATGATTTTGGGTAATTAGATATGCATGCACGTACAGTTTTCTCCTACTGCTATGAAGATGTCTTAGCTACTGTAAAATATACTGATATTCTACTAACATTTAATTTGCATTTCTAACCAGCCAACCTCCTTTACTTCATACATTTGATGGAAATGGATACATCTTCAGCAATAAAACTTACAGCATGGTATCAGGCCCCTGACTTTTGTTTTGTTCAATGTATGAAGATTATGTGCAAAGTGTTTGGTAAAGATAATGACTACAATAGAGGTCTGTCTGTTATAACTGAAAGTTATGGCTGGAAGATGGTCCCTGCTTGATCCATCCCTCCAGGACTCTTCAGAGAATAAACTGACAATGATGTATTTTCAGAGGTCAGTTACATCATGTGATCTAGGGATTGCTAAGATATTTTGATAAATGATGAGTAATCATACATGAGCAGAGCATGTAAACAAACCAACGTGTGAGTAAGATTTCCTAGGTCACGTGATGGAGCTGAAAATACCTAATTGGTACAATCTTAAGCTGGCAGCTGGTATGAAAGAAGGTCAATCAACGCACACTGTGCTGTTATTTAAATAAAGTAAGTTTACTGTTCCAATGTTTTTCCATACAGGTTTGATAAATATTTTCCTTAAGGAAATGCATCTACAACAGCTTCTGTTTTTCAGCCAAGCAACCAGAGATTTCCTCATAATATAATCCATTTGCTACATGCATTAAGAGCTGTAGCAAGTTGCAGTGTTCTTTTTAATTATAAAAGCACCAAGTGTAAGGCGCATGCTTTTACAACTTATACTTTTCACTATGGCAAGAACAAAACAGCACATGCTCAACAAGTAACCTGATCTCTAAGTGACTCATAATGCAGGATGAATGAAACTGCCATGAGCAAGTGACAGCTCCACACATCATAATTTACATGTATTCTTTCAAGGTTTACATAAGATGGATCAATAACATTAAGCTGATACTGGGGGTGACAATGAGATGAACATTTTTCACTTAAACAGGTGGGATAACTACACCAGCCTGTGGTTGTTCAACATGTGAACTGCAAAGATATGATTTACTTCAGCTGAATGCACACCCCAAATAATACAATGATTAATTTTATCACAGGAGAGCCTCAGTTGAAAGTTTGCCAGGCTTTGTGAGGTCACACTAAAGTAAGGCATATCAGTAACAATAAATTGTGTATGATGTGGAATTATTATCCTTGGAAACATTATCCTGTTTCATAGCAAAGTGATGATACATATTCCACCATGATTTTGAGATGAAAATCACCAGGATGATTAGTTAGACTGTTGTCCAAAATACTACTGTTTCCTTCAAATGCAGTATTTTCCCTGTCATTTCAAAATTACTAAGCACAGTCAGAGTCCACACTGACAAGCACCTACAACATGTATCTGATGTGTACCCGACACACACCCACAACTGCCCACACCAGCAACACAATACAGACCTTCAGGATAGGGAAAAACTTGATCAGCTGAAATCTGCCCACGAAACAAGTTCAATCCAAATGATTTTGACTCAGGCTTCTCTGGACTTGGTGTCTCTTGCTGTGAGGCCTATGACAGAAAAGAGGGTTAGTGTGTATTGAGATCTAGACTGTGTGTGTATGTGTGTGCTATCTACGCAATGTGTCATGCAGTCTTCACGTGAGCATTTCAAAATGTGTATGGATCAGGGTGAACACAAGACCATTCATGGAAGTTAAGGAGGTCAAATATTCAGTGAGCTAGAAATAAGGATTAAAAGGAAACTATGATGTTAACATCCTTGTTGTACAGCAGAAGTACATTCGACCCGTGAGCGAAGGGGTCATCAGTCCAATTCCTGGCAGAGGCATGAAATTTTCTGGTGGTATTAGTCTTGGTCCTTTTTTCAAACACTGATTATCCACACTGATAATAATAAAAAAAACCTCTTATGGTACACTTTTCAGATAACTTGTAGCAGCTTAATTATTAGTTCATCAATCTTTCTCCTATTGTGAAATTAAAATGTAATGCTTTACCACTTGATCACCTTAAAAAAACCATAAAATCACAGTCATGGGCAGTTAGCCTATCTTATTTGTGAGTTTTTCAGGAGAGGGAAAAATCAATTTTAGACTTTGCAAGAAAATAATGTCAATCTCAAGCTTTGGTACTGTTGTTTTAACCAATGAATTTATCACCAAATTTGTCACGAACAACTCATCTCCCACACTGATAATAATGTAAAAATCCCTTATGGCATACTTTTCAGATAACTTGAAGCAGCTTAATTAATAACTCCTCAATCTTCCTCTTGGCTTGTAGCAAGCACAAAACTAGCCCAGTCTGCTAATTGCCAATTTTTTCAAACAGGCAATCTCCCTCTGACTGTAATGATTAGTGGCATGTTGCCAAAGTAGGGCTGTTGCGTTGCAAAATTAAGAACTTATTGGTTCAGCACTTTGCAGGAAAATGCCTCATTAATGCTTTATGGCATTCCTAAGGATATGACTCTACATAAGAGTATGAAATTCTTCTGGTGTGTTGATCATCCCATCCCTTAAAAGAAGTAATACTAGTCACAGAACACCTCTCCAAGTTTTCCGTTAGACATCCACTTCATCAGCCAGCCCTCAACTTAAAATATTTTGGCCAAAAAAAAACACAGCTGGTGAGTAAAATTACACCATGTAGTCTGATGCAAATGCCTCTAAACATTAATATCCTGATGAAGAAAATACACCCATGTGCATGACTAAAACCACCATGATCACTTGCACCACTAGCCCCTCACCACTTGAAAAAACAAAAACCAGAACAGACAAAGCAAGCTGAAATGATCCAATGTAACCTTCGGTCTGACATTGCGTGTTCTTCTACCAATGACGCATATAACAAGCAAACAAGACAGACAAACAAGCACAACAGTGTATTAATTAATCTTCCGCAAAGATGAATCGACTTAACATATGGCCCAGTAATAGAATTCAAGCTCTGTTATTTATCCATTCCATCCCCAATGAAAAAACACCAGACAGCCTTATTTTGCAGACACAGTATCACTACAATCTATTCAATTCTTCAAGCCATATGGGCTATTATTTGTGCTATGTATTCTGACCTGGGCTATTATTTGTGCTATGTATTTTGATCTGGGCTATTATTTGTGCTATGTATTCTGATCTATTTCACATCTCAGTACAACTACACATGACAAAATCACTGTAACATTTTCACATCTATTAAATTGGGATGTCACAAGCATTAAATACTTTGTGTGTGTCTTTCTGCCACTCAAGTCTGAAAAAAACAAAATAAGTGGTCAAAACTCTTACCTGCACTCATTGCAATCAGACTTTCTTTGCATGCCCTTCTCTGCTACAAGCTAGCTTTAAATGCACCACTATCATGGAATTTTGTGATCTTAACCAGAAAACAAAGCATACTATTACTATCGTCAGACAAGATGGAACCATGTCATTTATTCATCCTTCCTGCTGCATTCATCACAGGCTGATATTTCTCTCCATGTGGCCATCTCTTTGCCTTTCTTTTTCCCTCTATCACAAAGTCAGTAACTGATAAACAAAAACCCATGTAAAGCTCTGATTATTGCATTAAGAGGACACCAAAAACAATATGTTTGGAAGCCTGTGATTTTTCATTCGATCCTCATCATGGGGTGAATGCCCCACTGATCCTTCTCTCCCCTACTCTTCCTCTCTCCACTATCCAATTGTACATTGTATACTGTGCTTGATTAAATGGTGGATGTAAAAGTTCTTGTGGATGTAGAAGTTCTGCAGGTTTCAAATGTGCTAAATGGTTCATGACTTTATAGAGATGTGAAATTGTTTTAATGGCAAGTATACTTTCTTTTCATTGTGAATAGCAATAAAAGAGAGACACTTGCACATACACACCTTAGGCTGAGCAGCAGTAGCATTAGCTAGACAACGACATTGTGATTCTTGCAGCTGAACCCACAATCTGTGGAAGAATGATTTAACACTGAAGGAAGAGCAGCGAGTTATAAGTTAGAGTAATAACATTATAGGGAAAGCAAATTTGATGCTGTTCTGATTTCGAACCAAGTGTCTTAGCTTCATCTTCAACCCCAACTCTCAGCTCCACTCTCCAATTCTCAAATGCAACTCCTGACTCAACTGTATACATCTCCTGGCCCCAATCTTGATTCTACTCTTCATCTCTTGACCCAGACTACTAGCTCGCCTCAATCTGCAACTCTCTTCTGTTCACCAACTATCTAAGTCAAAATATCCTGTTGCTGTCTGAAAGCAGGTGTAGATTCTTCGTGGACTTAGAAATTTGATAGTTCAGCATTTTTATTTTTTTTTTTTACTCTAATTTTCACTGAAATCAAAAAAAGAAAATCACTAAAATTTAAAAAAAAAAAAAATCAAAGCACAACTTCCCACAATGCATTTGTGCCAAGCAATCTTTGTACTAATAAAATAATTATAGTACGTATATATTCATTTTGCCTGAAAGTACACAATGACAGTTTTAAAATCCTTAAAGCACTATCAATTTTGTGTATCTAGGTGCACCTGACTGTCTTCATTGCAGCAGTTTGTCTAGAGACTGTTCGACTTTCCATTTTTAACTAATTTGCAGTGTGAAAGATCACACATTACTTTTTAAAATGAAAATATGGTCATTTAGGTCAGATTGATTTGGAACTTAGTTTACAACTATATTCAAGTGAATAAGCCTGCTTGTGAATGTTTTTATAAATTTTGTAGGCATTTCTTGCATTTGTGAGTCCTGAAGGGCATTAAATGATATATGATACAAATGATAATATCATCATACAATAATATACTACTCAATTAGTCTAGTGTGGTGAAGATGGGGCAAAATCTTTGGACAGCATAACTATTGTAATGATACATTTCATTTAGTCTTAAAAGAGTTATTGATTCAGTGCTGTCGTCATGATGACAGAAGGCCGAAGATGGTTCATCTCTGCTACTATTCTACCTATAGGGGAGATCACAAACAAATAACACCAGAATCTATAACAGATCTAGATGTCTGATCTAATATACACTGTAATAGACTACTAGTAATAATTAGTAATAGTACTATTATGATCAAATTAAATGAGCTTTCTCACTCTTTCTCTCACCAAACCATATCTTTTGTGGCAACTTGTGAAAACATTTTATTTACAAATAAATTACAATTCTAGACTTCTATATTCATAAAAGGAGAGTAGCCGTGGCGTTCATAACAGTGCAACTTCATCAAACAAGGGAAGAAAACTGTTTTTACTGTGTAACTGGCCCTGCATTCCATTGTTGTGTCCGCAGGGGCCAAAGTCCAGAGTCCAGCCTGTTTACCTCTGTCCTCTCTCCTCCAAATTCGGTCACCCGTAGCATAGATTCATTTTCACATAAGTTTTGAATGAAAAATACCTCGACAGGCTGATTACTACAGACTAAAAGGTAAAGTGTCTACTTACCCTGACTTACTATGGACCTGGAAACATCTACCCAGCCTCTGGAGATGATTTACGCCTCGAAACATTGCTCTCGTCTGAAGTTCGTCCCTCAGCACTGACAGCAGTTACGCAAATAAACCTCAAAGGAAAATTGTAGTCGATTACTGATTTGTGTTAGAGTACTCATGTCAATAAATCTAAACCCAATACGAACAAACACCTAATTCTCTACACTAAGGACGATAATGGAATTGTTACATAAGACACGGGAATGCAGACTCGAGAGAAACAATACCTTGTGACCTGGACTATCAAGTGCATTAAAGATGCATTTTGTTTGACAATATTTGATAGGTTACCATACCAGCTGCAATGATGCCTTTCAGCTTGACACCATATTCGAATGCATCTCAACATCCGGTTTAGAATAGGGACTACATGTATTTTCAGCCTCCGAGTAAATTTTATCCTCAGGGATTTTACTCCATGGCTTTCTTGTCACTTTTGTTTTTTGGTTTTTTTTTCATTTGAGCCATTTTTTCCCGTTCCTTGAATATGCCAATGACTTAATTTTTTTCTAAAACAAAAGCATGTTTTAAAACTCAAAACAAGACAGGCAGCCTGGTCTGGCCACATACAGAACCATAGAGTTTTTTATTGCTTAGACGCGATTAGTATACCGTCCAGGAATATGCTAGACCCGGAGCATTAAACGGGATTTCATTTCATTAGCTTATTTAAAACGGCAAAGGTAGGGCAGGCTGGGTAAAGGTGATATTGTATTTTAGGTATGTGTTAAAATATTCACATTATAAGTAAATTACATGAATGTGGAATCAAGAGAAATAAAATGGTGAATAGAAATTACTACTTACTGTAGGTGTGCATGCTTATTCACGGTGCTAAAAATGGGTGTTGTATGTCAAGTATGTGACCATTAATATGTATGTGCTGTCAATAAATATAGATGTTCTATACAACTCTGCCTAGGACATAATTTTGTTGGCTTAAAATATTGCCTCTAGGTTTGATGCTAGTACAGGATTGTGGACCTGAAGAATTAAGACTGTCTTCAGTTGCAAGTAAATACAGTATTTGGAACATTTGAATGAGTTAGCTTTTAAACAACACCAATCATTACATTCACAAGGTTAAAGCACAACAAAACTCAACCACTCATTTGTCAATATTTTATTATATCAAATGGACTTAATTATTTCAAATGGACTGAAATACAATTTTCAAATGCATGAAATAAAAATTTCATTAGAGATAGAAATCTGAGCTTGAAAAAAAAAAAGCAACCATATGCATTTAGTTTCATATTATTGTGTATAGCAGTGAATGTACTGGCAAAATATGTCAACAAATGTAAAATGTTGAAAAATGATAAAAGAATGAATAAACTGTCATTATATACATCTGTATACATGTGAACAGGAAAGAAAGTTAGAAAAGATTTCTTCTAGATTCATATTGAATTGGTGACCTACAATATATTCCAACCTTAAAACCAAATACATATTTGTAAAACACTGGAAAATTAAAAACAACAACAAAAAAAAAAAGAACTCAGATATTGACCAAGGCACACAACACAATGAGAAAATAACATAAACTAAAATATTATATGAAGCAAATATTGTTTTCACTGTCACAATCTGATAAAGAACAAGAGAACAACTGTAGATGAAGCACTAGATATTACTAGATAATAATCTGGAACGATACAGAAGGAAAACATGCTAGTGAGTTTAAACATCTCAGGACTTCTTTTTATAGTATTTCTGCCCCCCTCCACCCCACGATCTTCACATTAAGCTCCTTTTTATGAACCAATAGTCAGAGCGTTTCTACCACATTTCAGATAGCATGATTGAAATTTCTGTCCAATCTGATCTCATAAAGTATGTATTTCACATACAGCAATATAAAGAAGTCACATGGCCCAGCATGGAGTTGGACAAGGAATACCCACTTGGGTCTACCTCATAAACCTCCAATGCTGTTCCAATGCAGAGAGAGGTGTTGTCATGGTGCCACAGCACAGCTTGCACACCTGTTTCAGGGTCACATGTTTCTATTCTTCCATCACAGCTGGAATACAATGGTTCAAACAACAATAAAAAAATATCAGGAGTTACACTTTTTGCAAACACATTTTCAAGCTCATGCCAACTAGAAGCTGTCACACGAGCTCAGTTTTGACAATTCAGGAGGGCTTTTCCAAAACTCAATAGAGCATTCTGATTTATTTTTATTTCAGAAATAATTTAAATGAGTAATTGCTTTATTTATCCATTTCTTTCTACATTTGCACTCCAGAACACAGATTTCCAGCTCAATTTTTATTTTTTTGAATGATTCAATAATGAAATGTATCTCTAAATTCATTACTTACTCAATTTTGAACAAAAGTGCACTTACTGAGTTTTGACAATGACACTTCATTTTGCAGAAAAAATGTAGCTGAGGAAGAACACTGAAATGGCTAAACCAGTGTCTTTCAAATGATTCCAGATAATTATCTAGTCTAATGAAAGGGGAGACAAGCACAAAGGAAACAAAAAAGAAAAATACATGTACTGATAAGAGAGGTACAAAGCCTTAAATATCTTAAAAGCATGATCCTGACTCTCAGATAGAAGACATATAATAAATGCCATCATGCGGATTTAATCCTTTGGTTTGTTGTTCTTGTGAATTGAGAATAAAGAATGTTGACAAATTCATGCCTGTGGAGAAATGCTAATGCCATACACAAAAATACCAGTGTAAAACCCAACCATGGAGAACTTGACATGAAACAGAATACTGTACATTGTGAGAAGGCGGCATTTTACAAGCCTAAATTAAGCAGAATAAATGGCATGATATTCCTGATCATACAAAATCTGCTATACTCAGGGGCGTAGCGCGGGGGTCAAAACCAGGTAGTCAAATTTGCACATTGGTTAGGGTCACTCTACAGGGTTGCATGCTTGAAACATAGAAACACAATATTATAGGGCACGATTTGCTTTACTACCTAAAGCAAGACAACAACAACAACAACAAAATTCAGCAACTTTTTGTTTACTCTTTGTAGATAAGATTGATGCCTTTTTCCTTCACATGGTAAAATTAATGATCAAGGATGGTGCCGTAAAAGGAAAAGAGAATTTAAATGACACTTTTTCGATCAACTTTGCTTGCATAAATAAGATTACATTTCTTGTTCGTGTCTGGCTCATAGTTGAACGTATGGAGTCTTTTAGTTAATCGGTGCTTAGCGCAGGCAAAAGCTGGTTGCTTCCGAAACAATTATTAGCCACGTTTACTGAGGGGCTTGACTAAATGCATGCTGTCGAAATCACATTTCAAATTATGTAGGATCTAGACATATACTAGATCTAAATCTAGATCTACACTTTATCTAAATCAAGATCCAGCCTCTGTTAGAAGCACCAAGACAATACTGAAGCCTTAGCTTACAATAACACGCCTGACCCCATTCGAAGTAGGCGAATGGATGATGGGAAATCACTCATCTGACGTTTTTCATTGCCTTGTCTGTGTTCGGTAGTCATTTAGATTTTTGCCTACAGGCATGGAAATTTTAACACTGCTGGCGGGCACAACTGGGGCTCAGTCTGGGTGCAAATGCTGATTTTTGCGCTGAATACAGTAGAAGAGGAACTGCATGCGAGTTCACGTACGTAGTCAAAATCCAAAATGACTACTAGACTGGCTAAGCAGCTGAGTTGCGCTTGGGGCTCAATCAGGGTGCAAGTGTCAATCTGTTAACATAGTAGAGTACACGAAGAGCGGCTCGAGGGGTTGACCTTTATTGTCAAACATTTCAAGGGACTTGCGCAGGGTCATATTTTCTTAGTCTAGTATTAAACTGCTAATTCATAAAGGGCGATGAGAGCTGGCATTTCTTATTTCAGTACTACTGTGGTAGTCATCTGTTCTTTTTAAGAACTGTATGAAGCATTCTTTTTCCAAGTGGTAGTCATTGACTATTTGACTACCATTACGCTACGCCCCTGGCTGTACTCATGCTAGTTATTTACTGTGGTTGCTCAAAATGCGAACTCATAGGATACCATCTAAATATCGGTATGCGCTCCTAATAAGTAATATGATTAATTTCATCAGAAATGAGCATCAGGATTTGAAAATTTGCTAGGCATCAATTTACATCCTCATGAAGCCAACCTAAGAGTAAAGCATATTATTAATAATAAATTATGCATGACTTGTATTACCCTGCTTCACAGTACAATGATGACACATGTATTCTTCAGTCAAAAGATTCCTTGAAAGTTAAAATCAGGTACAGGGTTGGTTATAACAGATAAGGATGGCAGAAGCTGATGGCAAAATTTTCACCCATCATGATTAACAGTGATTTATGGGTCTCTTAAAAACAGAAGTGGTTTGATCATTGTTATTTTCATTTTTGCTTCATTTAATTATTAATTTCCCAGAAAGTTTTGGCATTTCTCCCTCCTTGTAGTAATATTAGATAAGATTAATGTCAGAGACACTAGGAAGTTCTCACAACTGCACTGAAAAGAGTCATGAGGTAGATGTATTTAGGAAAAAGACATCTTCCGTTATTTATTTGCTCCAAATTTGTCCCCCATTCCTAACTGTAATGAGTGTAAGTAATAAGAGCAGTTCTGTCATTTATATAAATTTATGTATTTGACCTTTCCACAGGTCCTGCAAAACAATACTGCAAATGAAGAACCGCAGAAAGACTTACTGTGAACCATCATGACTGAATTAAAAAAAAAAAACCAACAGATTTTACTAATACAAACAAAGCTGATCTGGTGACCATCTGTAATAGAAAAAAAAAATTATTTGAACCAGCTGATATGAAGTTTTCACTTGAGAGTCATTTTGAAATTGGCTGACAGACAATTGTCTAATTTATGAAAATGTATAAACATGACAAAGAAGAAAAACCACAATTTTTTTTTTAAATGGTCCAGTGTAACCAAGTTTATGGTGGTAAGGTTTTGTTTGTTTTCAAATTCTGAGCCCACCCAGCATAAAGGGACCACTTTTCTAAAGTAACCGCTGCTGTCAAGAACCAACAGTGGTTACCATACACAAGTTTGACTGTATTTGAGTCTTTCCCGTTACACGTGCAAAGCCAAAGAATAGGTTTCCTGAATCAGGGTGAATTTATGTGTTATAGAAATTGCAAGGAATTTGCAGAAATGTTTGCAGATTGTTCTTGTTTCAGCACACAGATGGCAAATGAGAAATCCAAATAAATTACACACCTCCTCACTGCAAATGGCACACGGAAGTTGGCATCTTTTTTCTTCTCGATATGGTACTGAACATCTGTCCTGTAGAGAAGGGCAGACTGGAGTTTGAATTGTGAAAACATTTCAACCACTCAAAAGCACATCAATGCTCTGAGTAATACTGAATAAAACAACAGATGTCACCAGTGCTGTAAAATTCCCTAAACTAGCAAAGAAAGAAAGAAGAAGAACCAGAAAAAAAAAAAAACAAAACAAACAAAAAAAAAACAACCCTGTCATTCAAAAGCTAGATGTATAATAAAAATGCTGGTAGTTCTTAGTCAAGTACATGGACAATAATATGGAGTGAATAACAATGATATTATTTGTCAAGGACTTTCCTTGGTATTGTAAAACATGTTTACAAGGACACAAAATCATAATGGCAAGTGTGAAAATATGAACACAGTGAACATGAAAACAATGCTTTTATGAAGACTAAATATTGTTGATTACTGCTTCAATGTTACGACAAAATTAAAAATGCTATGTGGGCTGCTCACAAAGCCCTGACTCACTAATAGCAGGTACTGACAGCTTGATAAGTGAGCATTCAGTGACAGTTATGGAGGTCCAGTGTAGAGTACAAACTCATGACTGCTGATAATGAGAATTCAAAAAGTGTCTTTATGTTCCACATTCACTTTCTTATTCTGCAGTCTTTTTTAGGTCTGTTGACCTCTATGACCTCAGTTGTTCCATATTCTTTACTCAAGCCTATCCACAATATTGGGCAGGTTGCCATAAGTGTGGTGAATATCTTCCCTTCTTTTGTATTTGAAAATCTAAAGTACAAGGTCCCTACAAAACTCAGCTGACAGTGAAAATGCCTTAATCTGACTGATACATTTCAGTAGCCATGGCAATTATTAATTTTTACCTGTATTATTTAAGTAATGCTGCTGAAGAATTATGACTGTGATGAAACAAAGCACCTGGAGCTGTACAAGTTCTTTGAACCCAATGCAGACAAAATCCCCTTGGCTTGACTTAAAGATTGTACTTGCATCTTTATTAGGATGAATATAACCTTAACGATGATATGACAGAATTAATTCTACCTTCTGCTGGCTATGCATGAATGCAGCAATAAACTATTTTTGCATCTTCTTTCTGAGTGCTGGGCGCAGCAGTCGAATTTTGCTGCTCAGTGTCAACTGATTGGCCTGCAGACAACACATACAACAGTCATTTTCCATATCAATGGTCACTCAGCCAGTGGAGGCTGGACCCAAGGTACCTCATGCTACAAGAGCTAAAATGTTAGCAGCATATATTCTTGTAAGAGGCATCTAGATATATTTCTGGAATCATATAGAACGACTAGAGGTAGAAAAACCTTGATACTTTTGTGCATTTCTAGGACAACATTAATGGGGACTTCATAGGTATACTAGTTCATAAATTATGAACGGAAGAAAACTGTCAACAGATGCAGGTGTGTAAAGCCATGGTGGTGCAGATACATTGAGATTTCGGTGCATTGATTTAATGTGATCACGTTAGAAGGTTTTCTCCATTTGACCGTCATGAAACTTTGCATGATTTTAATGGGACTCTCTGTCCCAATAATTAGTCAAGTTTATATTTGGTATGGAAAGTTCTGGTGTGATTACTGATAAGCAGTCTTTGAAAGATGAAGTTAGACCATAAAGAGTCACCAGTGTTGTTAAAGAGGTGTGGTAAAGAAGCTGATAAAGCGCAGCTCCAGATTTAAGTATTGGGTAATATGCAATCATTGAGCATGTCACCTGGTGTCCATTTGAACTAGCTTGAACATCTGCCTACCAGAAAGATTTCAGCCAGAAGGCTGTCCCCATCAACTGACCGAAAAGCAGAAAAACTATGGTGTGGAATTTAGCCATTGTGTGCTGCAACAGTTTAAGGAAGAGGATTCCAGAACCCTATAAAACCTCACGTCATGTGACAATACAAGAAGTTACCAGCACTATCCCAGAACAAAATGACAGTTACAGGTATGGTCTTTCTTGAAGAGAATCCACCTGTTAGCTTAAAAGAGCATCAGCAGTGTCCAAAAACAGACGTTTATTTTTTTTTTTTTCTGCACAAGGGAATATCTGTTAATCATTCCCCCGTGAGGGCAGACCCACAATTCCTGCAGACTGATATGCAAAACACTGCATATTCTAAATGTTTCAAAAGTGGACCAAATGCTGCCCGAAAATTGGTCTCTGTTTTGGCTCCATCGCAAGGCCAGTGTACCCACTGTAACAGCAACACTTGAAGTTCTAAAACTGTTGCCCTATCCCTTACATTTGTCTGACCTGGCTCTCTGTGACTTCTTTTTGCTCCCTGGTGTAAAAGAAAAAGTCAGTGGAGAAAAAAAAGTCCCATCGAAACGGAAGTTTTGACCACTATCCCAGCAATGCAGAAGAAGAACTTCTTTCTTTGGTTTCAAGAAAATGGACTTTGTGTTCAGAGCAGAGCAGAGTATTTGAAAAGCTGTGAAAATATCAAGGTTTTATAGTTTTTCTATGCAATTTCAGAAATATATCTAGTGCTCTTTTTACTTCCTTCTCTCCCATAATGCTCGCAAAACACTTCAGGGTTTCCTCTCGACCAAATAAACTGTATAGTTTATGCTTCCTTTCCCCTCTTAAATCAAGCACACCACTACAATGTTTCTCCTTTACTTCTAGCCTTCTTTGTCCTATGTCTGACCTCAGCATCTCATAAATATTGACATACCATTCCTAGCGTATAGCCTTGGGCTAACAAATTGGCCTGATACTAGCATGACCAAGGCCACTTCTCACAAGCAGAAATTAAATATTGTTTAAATGCTCAGATTCATCATTCAACAGGCAGCAATTTGTTTGGTGTTTAAAAAAAACAAAAACAACAGAAATCTTAAAGTAAATCAATTTTTTTTGGCAGATTGATATTTCAAAACACACTGTATAATCAGCTGATGTGTCACTGTCAGTAACTTAATTAAACCTAAATAATGTCACCACTTAGACTTACTAGAGTTGCAGAAAATTTTTGGCAAGCTACATTAACTTGCTCAGAAAGCTAAAGTGACTTTAAAGACCTGAAAAATTAACTGCAGGGTTCGTGAACTGCTTGGCATTGTATGAAAGGCAGAACGTAGATGTTTACAGCCCCATTATCTTAGTCAGTTTTCAGTAATTGTAACAATGTTTATGCTCTTCTGAAAGCCACATTCTGAGGGTTAACTGACCACATTACCCACAGTCACTGCTGTAGCAAAAAATACCAACGTAAAAAAAGTCCCTGCTTGCGCTTACTGTATTACTCAAGGGAAAGCATAATTGTTAGATAATTTAATATTCACACAATGACAATGTTTATTAGTGCCAAACTGTTGTAAAAAAGATGCACCAAAATGAGAAAAACAAAACAAAAAACTCAAAAACTTCTTTTTGCCGCATTCTCTATCAAATCTTGCATCTTTGTGTCAGGATAGCACCTTTATTATTTAAAATATGAACAAATAAAAATGAAATATGGCAACTAAAACCACAGATATATTATCACAAGGATGCACATGTGTGATGACCACAACTGATACAATCGCGTAATTGTGCGCATTCAAGTTGCGTCCCATCAAACAAATTTGTTCAATCATCTTTGGAGTCATGGTCAAAAGTTGAAATTTCTGCATCATGTTTTCATGTGTTTTTCACCTTTCAGTAAGAATGAATCTAAGAGACCAAGCAAAAAAAAGAAAAAAAAAACAACAAAGAAATGACAAAACCAAAAATACTGAAAAGGGATAAAGGGTATAGGGAGGAAAGATCAAATTTCAACCTCTTTGGAATACTGCTTTAGGTAAACCAGCACTGTATTTTGTTTTGATCACACCCCCTTTCATTTTTACTCTCAAACACCTATTCCAGCATAAGAAGGATGAAATAGAGAAGAGCCGTTTGTCACTGTCAGGAAATATACGATAATAATATCAGCAAGAAAAGACATGTACACATGAGCTGAAATCAGCACTTGTAGTCTACAGATACAGCTCACATGTCTTGCAGCCAGGCAAGATAAGGTTTGTGTTGCTAAACTAATGACTGAGATATCAAGTTCTGAGGTGAGCAGGATCATCCAGTATCAAAATTTTGTTGGTTGCAGAAATCAAGAATAAAATCATTTTCATACATAGACAAAACCCTGACTTCATGGGCAAATGGTGGTATCTGTGGATAAATTTTAGTTTTTGTGATACAATATTAGAAACGTGATATAATAAAACTACTATGAATTTGTTCTTGAATCAAGACTTTCGCAGATTTTGTTTTTAATTGCATGTGATGATCCCCAGCCATTTCCAACAACTATCATATCAGGCCAAAATAATACTAGGTAAAAAATTTTTTTACCTCGTGAACATACATTAAACTTTCATATCATACCAAAATGTTGCTTTAGTCAAAAAAACATTTTAAGCCTTACTTTAACTGGCTGCAAAAAGATATTTACTTTTACTTACAAATGGGAGAAAGGGTGGCACAGACACACATTGCAAACGAGGTGTTTTGTGTTGTGTTGTAATGGGAAGTGCAAATTGTTGTTACAGTATACATCTGGTTGCATTCAATGACAATATACTTTACTAAATGTACAATTCAAAGCGCCACTGGAAATTTCAAATTACTAAACTCAACATATTTGGGTTTAGGTTAACACCTGATTACATTGTGAATCACATGCAACACACTGTGAAATCTTGTTACCTGATCATGGTGTCATTGTATCAAATCTAATATCACTGCATATGAGGCACATCAGTTCAAAAACATTACAGTCTCTATTCACTCAACACTGATGTGGCTGGTAGAAGTTGCAGGGGCAAGTCTTGAAATGATGTGCATAGCATCCATCTCTATCTTGAAATGGTTGATTCGGTAAATGACAGAGCATGAATCAGTGTGCTCAGTGTGCAAATACACTGCTCCTAAAGCAAACTTAACTCACTGCCGCCACATATTTGTAGAAGAAAAATAACAGGAAACGGAAGCAAACTGCAGTCCTAAAGACAAATTATCAAAGGCTCCACTTATCATCTCATGCAAAAGGATAACTGCAAAACCTGAACTAAAATGATCTTATTATTTGATAATCCCAGGTTCTGGGTTCAGCCAGCACAATGAAAGATAAGGTTGGAAGGCTAAACTGCAGCATAAACTATTAAACCTCTTTTAATACATTCTGAGCCAATGCAAGCAAAATAGCTGTGAAAGACATTTTAAGCATTCCATGCCATCACTACCAGAGATAAGCATTGCCGCTCATTTCAGTCAATGATTTTTCTCATCAAATAACATTAATGACTTTATTGTGCCATTTTCCATCAAATATAAATCATTATTGGATCTTCTCAAATAAGCAGCAGCTTTCCCAAACACACTGTATGTCAGTAAGAGAATATCACATTTGCTTAGAACATACTGGTCAGCAATAACTTTCTCAAAACCAGCACAAGGATCTGCTGGGATGATGCTGGTTGTGTTCTCTCGTTTGCCATGATCTTTTAGTTTGTCAATGTGGATGATATCCCCCTCTATGTCGATTGTAATATTCTTGTACAGATCCCGCACTTTATCTCGGAAACCTTGCCAGTCACTAGCTACAAATATTCTATATTTACTTGGATCTGAATATTTTTCTAAGAACTTCCACAAAGGTTTGATAGTTGTCAAAGTGTTTCGAATATCTGAATCGGTTGGTATTGTGGGATTCCTCCCAAACCTAACATGCGCACATACAAGTTTGTGTTTCTTTGTTGGATGGGCAGCTTTCAATGCTGGGGTGAACTTCCTCACAACTCTCTTGTTCATTTTGAAGATGCCCTGCCATAAGTCTGCAAAGAGAATTGGGCGTGGCCGTCCTCTCACCTTTTGGCGGAATATATTTTTGTATACTGGGTTGGCCTTGAGGTTGTAAAAGTAATCATAATTAGTGGTGAGGTACACAACATCCTGAGGGTATTCCTCATTAAAGTCAATTATTCGCATAGATTCACGAAATTTGCGGTCATTCAAAGCATACAAATGTGTACTAGACAATCCTTCCAGATCTGACTGGTTGATTTTCCAGTTGACTAGCCGGGGATGATAAAGCTTTGCCAGCGGACATGGACTCTGCATTTCCACTTTAAATGTCCTGTTTGTAACTAGAGATATAAGGTATGCAGAAAATATCCCATGCTGTCTATCCCCCCATCCAGCACAGGTCAGGTTACTGTGGCACAGGTACACAATGTACCTCTCCCCATTCCAGTTGGCTCTTGTTCTCTCAGGATTATTGTAAATCTGCATAGCCAGTGGTACAAAGGCCTTTCTGTGTTTTTGAACTTTCTCATGACTGGGCCATTGGTCTTCTTTCCGCATCCTTTTATGTCCAGGTTGTGCTTCCTGTTTCTTGTGCAATTTAGCCTTTTTCTTCTCAATGTGGTCAGCAATATCAATGTCATTGAGAACTGGTCGTGCACTTTCAAGAGCATCCTGAGGAAAAGAAAAGTGTCTTGCTTTTCACATAGGAACACTGCACTGAATAAACTTATTACCTAAATCCTGAATGATAAAACAAGCCTAGTTTCAGAGTATTTTGCAAGTCCTAATGCAGTTGTTGTATTAGCTAAGTGCTATGAATACCTAATATAAAACAGATCACAACATTCTGTGAGTTATGTACTTAAATAGGCATGTTTGAGCACATATCAAAATAATATGAAGCTACGGATCATTAATCTGTCATTTACAGCCATACATGCAAACCACTTGATGAATCATTAAAAAATCTACAGATGCATTCCACAGGGGAGTCTCCGAATACAATCAGACATATTGCTACCAAATTCAGACTGTAATGACTGCAAGTATTGCAAGTAAGTGTGCAGTATTCTAGCTATAAAACCACTTTTGATTTGAAAAGGCACATCCGATCTAGATTCACATTAACATCAGTTAGCTTTATCATTTAAATCATCATAAGATGTAGTTACTGGATTACTGCACTAGCACTCCTGAGCAAAACAATTAAAGACATTAACTAAATACGGAAACAATTAGCAATATGACAGCCCAAAATTAATTTCATTTGCACTGTTCCTACATTTCTGCGAGTGTTCCAAACCCTTGATAGCAGCTAACAATTGTAAGATCTATGACTTCAAGATGAAAAAAATTAGATTATCAAAGACTGCATCCTTTATTTGACACCTGGTTATGGGATACAACTGCATCACTCCCAGCAAATTACATGTGCAGTACTTGGTAAGTGTAATCTCTGAACAGCTTACCTGTGACAAATGTGATGCAGGTGGAAGCAAAATGGGTTGCTGGGTCCTCTGAGCAGACAATACATCATCTCCAATGAGTCTGCCACTCAAAAAAGTGTCTCTGTTGGCCCTCATGATATCCAGCGGTGACACCATGGCCACATTGTGGATATAGTACACGCTTATCAGCACAGAGCACATGCACAAGGTCAGTATTGCTGCTAACACAACAGCAGGACGTGCCTAAAGGAGTAAAGCAAAAACACTTGTTAATAAACAATAATATATTGTCTATGCAAACCATGATGCACTTGCGATGTTCTTAAGGTAAGAACTACTATCAATATAACTATACAAAACAGAGGAAATAGCATTATAGAAAGCCATGGTTATAAAGAGATATCACTGGAAAGCCAGGCAAGTTATCTAGACTGGGTAGCTTGACTCAAAAGACTGAGCTGAACTGATCTATTCCTGAGGCTCAAATGACCAACTCCATGAGTCTGGATTGTGCTCAAGATTGAACGCTAGTAATACTAATAGAATGACAAATTTTGGTACCTTCTAGCTGGATGTGCAAGCAAGTTACTTTATTTGTCAAACTCTTCTATCCAACTTCCTGAAGGTATTTTCCATAGCTACCACCATAAGCGAGGAATTGGATATAGAAAACACAAATCCAACTGAGAGAACAATCGCTGACCTAGAAGCAAGAATCAACTGCTACTATATCAAGCAGGAAGGAAACTTCTATAACATGGCACTGTCTAGCCTTGCCTTGCCTAGTCTAAATAAACTTAATATTGCTACTACTACTAGTTCTCCTGCCACAGCCACAGATCGAACCCTGACAGGAAGGGTCTACAAAATTAAGATGCTAGCATGATCAGAATGGTGTGCTGGAAAAACAGCCACAGATCGAACCCTGACAGGAAGGGTCTATAAAATTAAGATGCTAGCATGATCAGGATGGTGTGCTGGAAAAACAGGTGTCTTGATTTAAGTGGGTTCCACTGAACTCCATTGCATCAAAAAAACAAAATGGTATCATACCAGTAATCATGGGCATCATTTTAACATTGCACCTTAAAAGTGCATGCTGGCTTTCTGTTTTTTTGTGCACCCATCTATACATGATCTTGCATGCACGCTTTTGTTGCCTTTACCATGTTTGGGGAAAAAGTTAACTGATAGCGAAGTTGGAAGAATTTCTGAACTGAGGATTTCTCACACCCACACAAAAGAAAAGTCATTGCAGTGAATGAGTGGAAACCAAACTCGGGATGTCTCATTAGGTAGTGATTTATTGAATCCTTCGTGCCAACACTTACCATTAGAAATTTTTGTTCACATTTTTCATAAAGAGTAAAATTTGTGATGCAGATACCGCTGGTAAAAATCAGAAGCCAGAAATTTAAGACCAAAAGAACTGTATTATTAACTAAACAGTTGTCACAAGAGAATAACAGAACTACCACCCTCTGTGCTGTGCATTTAAATGATAATACAGAATGTAAAACTAGGCTAAACTCTTTACAAGTAGCAGCCAGTCCCAATCTAACCTTCAGTTCAACATCTTAAAAGTAGGTTTCAGTGTGGATTAATGAGCTGATAATGGTTTCTTGTTTGGTCTTCAGTATTCTAATCTTAGAAAAGGAAGTAATTTTGCACATGCCATTCTTAGTAAAAGGAAGTTGTTTGGATGTTGATTAACGTTTTTAAGGAAATGGGGCGCATTGAAAGTAATGAAAGACATCTCAAAATTATCCTAATTGAAGTCAATCTTCACATGCACACTGATTACTCCTGCATTTTGGAAAATTTGGTAGGTTTTAGCATTATCATTTATCAAGTACTCTATCTCCATTAAACCAACTCTCTCACTTTTGTTAAATATGCAGAAGTTTTCAAACTATCTGTAAAATGTACAGTGCCATGCATAAAAATTCTTATAATATATATAAATACAGTTCCAAGCAGTGTGTTAAAGCCACTACATCACCCGATGCAGCGCATAAAACCACTGTAACTAGTGTAACCTACACATGCAAAGAAACTCTGTTATTTATACACCACCCCACAGTGCACATAAAAACCATTGTGACTTATTTACAGCCAAATACTTGATACCTATACACTACCTTACACAGCATATGAAAATCACTGTAATCTCTACACTGCCTTATGTGCAGTATTTTCTCCGGACCACGCGATTATGTGATCCTTTCCTCAATTTCAAAAACCCTCTTAAAAATACACTGAACATTTGCTGATCTCCCCCCCTTTCCTGAACTGCAAAGTTTGCATCAATTGAGAAAAATCTAAAATCCCCCTGCACATGAACAAATCTCCCCTCAGATAAAAATTATAAAAAAAACCAAAACAACGCCACCAAACAATTATGCAAATTCACAGGGTGGCCCAGGTAGTAGCGGAATTTGGTCAATGCTGCTTGGGACAGACTCAATCCTGCTGCTATGTGTTTCAGAAAGTTTTATAATCAGTTTCTGAACAGTATGGAAACAAAAAAGAAAAAAATACAAAAGTGTGCAGCAGCTTTGATGGGAGAGCCCTGCTTTTCCAGTACATCTTTACATCAGTACATGACTACATGAATACAGAGACTAGCATCATGACTGATTGAATCGGTTGAAACTGTGGCCTATAATAAAAGAAACTCACGATACATCCTTCAAAACAAAAACAAGGCTAAATGTGGAAGGAACTTGAGATCTAAGAGATGGCAAAATTTTTGAAGGTATAAAATATTAAGTACTAAATATAAATTGCACAGGCTAGATTGAAATAATGAGTGAAAGAAAATAGTCAGCCTCTAGAGATATGTAATGATTGGTTGAAGCTGGCCTGTGAATGAAATTGCCCCAATTACCTTACTATACTTCTATCTAAACTTGATCTATAGGTATTTGTATTCAAGGCAGTCAGGCCCTGGAGGTTTCAGATATCTGTTAAAAGGCCAAATCACTCATTTTTGTACAACCCAATTAATCCACTAATAATTACTAATATAAAATCCGCTTTTTTGGGGGGTTCTGCCAGCCAGTATCAGGGTGTTGAAATAGGTACTAAAATAACCTGTGATCTAAATAAAGCATCCAATTTTACAGTTTCAGGTCCAATTCAAGCCTGTTAATAGTTCTAGAAATAAAAATAAAGTGTTTTCGGCCTAAGTACTATTAGAACGTGGTTAAAACCTACCTAATGAGAAACTGGGGACCAAATCAGAATTCTAGGTGACTTATTTTTGAAAGATATTTGTGAAAATTTTGGGCGTTCACACCCCCCACCCCGTCTTCCCCTTAAAAGATCAGGCAAAAGAAGTACTTTAACCTCCACTGGAAAAATATCCCAAAATTACAGCAGTATTTTTAATAAAACAGCACATATGTTAAAAGGGCCGAAAGCAGGAAAAACATACAGACAATAAGGGCCAGTGATCTAGAGTGACTGTACCAGTCACTGGGGTAGACCAGTGATCGGTGTACAATAAAGTTTTGGCCTCTGAGTCTGAACAGCAAAACTTCACAAAACTTTTGCTCAGCTGTGAGAAAACTCACTCTGTCCGCAATATTTGTTTGAATGACGTCATGTTTCCGTGACCATAGCAGCCACTGACTTTTTTGTTTGCAGACGATATATATTCTAGCGACGGCTAGGATGTTGCTGACTGCTGCTTAAAACTAATGAATATTTGCCAGAAAGTTTCATACAAAGGGTAGGAAAATATATCTGTGGTAAATACCAGAACTTTACCTTCACTATAAATAAAGCATTGCAATGAAAACACTGTTTTTCTAACACTACCCTCCTACCGGACCCATGTTCGGTGATCGGGGAGTGTCCGTCTTATCATAATGGAGACGCTGTGTGCATCGACCTTCGATTGGTAGTACCTACCTGAGGCCTGAGCATGACTTTGCAAATAATAGACACAGTCAAGCAAAAACTGGCAAGTGTGCCTCAAGGCTAATTTTTATTGCATTTTATGTTGTGTACACTAGTAAACGCACGCAAGTTCTGGATTATGTTTCAAAGCATACATGCCGATAATTGGTTGCATTTGGCGCCAAAATGACCCAGATCGCATTGCTATTCAAAAACAATTGTAATACTAGGGGAGGAATTCCATATGTGTGCCAGAAAGATTTCCACATACAAACAAGACACCAAACCAACAACATAACATACCCTAACCCTAATCCTAACTCTAACCCTAACCCTGACCCTGGGGCCTGGGTTAGGGTTAGGGTATGTTGTTGGTTCGGTGTGTTGCATGCGGAAATCTTTCTGGCACACATATGGAATTCCTCCCAATACTAGACTCTAGTCTAACTGAGTAGACTAGACTAAGTAGAATGCCAGTAATTTCGGTTTAAGGAGTTTGAGGATTAATACTGTAGTAGAGATTACTATTTGGCTATAAAATCTAGACTAGGCATATATCTTAATCTGTCTGCTGGAGATATAAAAAGAGATGTTAAAATACGCTGTGGAGATAAAAATGTGATGTTAAAATACGCCGATGACTGGTACTGTCACTCTAGAGTAACTAGACTAGACTAGACTCCAGTCTCTAGATTAGATTACACTAACTAGGGCTAGCCTATCCCTGCCAAATTCTCGCCAGTCAAGCCTATGCCGCCCATCATGGCTGCAAGCCTTGTTGGTTTGACTTTATACATAGACTAGTCTACATGCAAAGTAATGTACATCCTAAACAAATGCTCTAAATGGTATTCATTTCGCTGATTAATCTGCCGATTCGAGACCGTCGACCCAGCAATGCAACCTGCAGCGATACAAGTCTATTTTCTAACAACGTCAAAACTGACAAAACGTTGCGTTGAGGATCTCTGGTTTGGTAGACTATTTAAACTTCTAGACGTCTGTATCAAATTCTACTTACTAGAAACACGTTGAAGGTAAGTCTTCTCATTATCTTTCTCTTGTCTCATGTTTAGCCTCTCGTAAACTTCCATTCATATGTGATTTCACAGTTGGTTTCAGCAGACCGCGAAGGGAGGTCACGCACCCGACGCAGCCATCTTTTCCTTGTTTTAGAAGCCGGAGTAAACCAGCTGGATGACCTTTGGCCTTCCCAACATGAGGTCAACGGGACCTAGGCAAATTGGTCAAGCTGTCTCGCATGCAGCCTCTGCAGTACCGCAAAGGGGCGGAGACCTCTGCGAATCCGATGGCACCACCACTCACTACTCAGGCGTAGGTTCGGGATGCGCACTACCTTCAACCTACATCTAGATTCACCCAGACATGGCACCAGACATGTTCTTCTTAGCAGGCCAAAGTACAAAACATTTCCAAACATGTCCTCTGCGAGAAACAGAGATCAACAAAGGCCCACCTTCACCTTTAGCTGCAATGTGAATGCGTTGAAGAAAGGTCCTCAATCATGACGTGGTAAAGTCGTTTTTTCACTCTTTCTTAGCCTGTCGTAGGCATAGAGTGTGCAGAATGGGTCATACGTTTGCGAATGCAACTGGATATTACTAAACTCACCCCCCCCCTCCCCCAATGTGCAACAACAACAACAACAACAACCACAACAAATCTAGACTATTGACTGCGATAGTTGTGATCATTCTTACGTAGAACTTTCAGTTAATGGAAAACGGCATTTAAAAAAAAAATGTATACAGTATCACTTTTCATTCGACATTTCAGGTTGAAAGTTATAGCCCAAAGCTCTGCATTTCAGAGAGTCATTTCTTTAGGTTTTGTAGATGCTGCAGAACATTTAACAAGTGTTGGTCAGTGCGAAAAGATCTTGTTGATGGCTGCAGAAGGAAAGCAGAAAGTTTACTGGCTTTGAGATTAAGCATTACACTAAACTTCTATACCTAACACATAGTTGCAGTTATTTAGACCCACTCGTATGGGGGGGGGGGGAAGGGGGGACGAATGGAGGTGCAATTTCAGAGGCTAAGAGAGAGAGATTGTAGGAGTAGACACTCTTGATCCTCAAATGATTGTGCCCTGCCCAGTCACTGCCCACTTGTCTGTTTATGTCTGTCTGTCTGTCTGTCTGTCTGTATGTCTGTCTGTCTGTCTTGTCTGTCTATCTGTCTGTCTGTCTGTAATTTGCCTTCCCTCT